>KN483188.1:65730-90927 GCA_000787095.1 Periophthalmodon schlosseri | reverse complement strand
CCCAGCTCACTGTGACATCAGCCAGTGGCACTTATAACATCAAAACATTCTATGCGTGTCTGAAAGATTACATTTTTATATTTTGTCTAACCCCCATTTGACACATACTTCATAAAGTAGGAATTTTATACGGTTAAATTATTCATCTCCAGTTGTGCAAGAAGTATTCAATATTGTTACGTAAGTAAAAGTACAGATACTGGAGCAAAAAAATACTCAAGTACAAGTAAAAGGTGCACATGAAAAAAATCTACTTAAGTAAAAGTATTAAAGTACTCATTTAATAATGTACTTAAAGAGTAAAAAGTAAAAGGATTTCGCACAGATTTTGAGGTCTTCAAAGGCTTCAGATGTAGTGATTTTGATAAAGATTTGTGCAGAATTTTGTTCAACATAAACAATTGAATCCATCTTTTTATTCTAGTTGTGTTTATTTGTTTATGTTGTTATTTTTTTGTTTGCTCAAATTATGAACTTGATAAAAAATAAACCAGCCTTTTCTGCAGGACTCAAACAATAATAAAAAATACTTACACTTTTCAGTCCTATTCAAAAATGTAGTGGAGTAGAAAGTACAGATACCGGCTTTCAAATGTAGTGAAGTAAAAGTAAAAAGTATACACTTTAAAACTGGCTTAAGTAAAGTACAAATACCTCAAATTTATACTCAAGTAAAGTACTACTTTTACTTTGTTACGTTCCGCCAATGTTAATCTCACACTGGATGATCTTCTTCCCTATCATTTACCATTTTCAGCAAATTGTTGAGATGCTATTTCATGTAAAAACAAAGTACCCACAAAGATTGTATCTCTGCCTTTGTTTCCACACAAAACAAGTCACCATTTGTCAGAAGGATCAAATCTGAGTGGCTTCCTCTTGTACAGGACCATAGCAGGACCTGTGTGGCAGATGATGTGGGAGTCCATTGTAATTACCTGATGGGCTGTTGACCGCCTAAGTGCTTTTCATTTATCCTGTGTATGTTAGCATTGCTCGGCCCGCAGATAGAGGCGTTGACAGGCGAGCAGGGATCCACGTATTATGCCTGTGTCTGTTTTGTGTGTAGGATATTGAGTTTGGTGACACAGAGGCGCGTTCCACATGGCGTCTGACACAGAGCCCAGCCTACGACATCGAGTGATAACAGGTGAACACAGACATATTATAGTTGTTTTGTTGTGGTTTGGGGGAAATGGAGAGGCAGACAGGGAACTGGACACCCTCCCTGGACCTGCAAGGGGACATGGTTTAGACTGGGCTCGGAGACGGTGCTGACAGCAGAGGACGCTCACATGAAGAGTGGAGTTATAATGAAGATAGTCCAGGGGAATAAGGCACTATGGCACTGGCGGCTGATGTCAAATTATCATAGGCTTTCCATTGTCTGACCTTGATAGCACATATAAACAGTGTTAGTGTGAGTGATGACACACAGGGCAATGCTGGGGAAACCTGACTCAGACAAAACATAACACGGTGTCCTTTTTCGCTGCTCATTCACTATTGGTTACAAGATTGAGGCATAATACATAAACATAGGCACTATTATTATGATTTTAAACATTATTTTCATAGAATATTTATTTGTATCTTTATATTTTGATTCCCTCTTGCACATATTTATTTTGTAATTGTATTAGAAAATTGTAGAGGAGTGGAGGAAGAAGCCTACAACGCCAAAGTGAACTAAACGTGCCCCTGCCACTGAACTGCTGATCTTTAATGTGTTTTTAGGGCAATAAAAGCCAACTGATTTATGCATTTATATAGATGTTTTAGTATCAAAGCACTTGAAAAGGGTGAGAAACTTTACCACAGTGTATAAATATCCCCATTCATTTTACCCATATCAAGCCTGGTGAAAATATCTATTAGAAACGCAGTGTAAAAATGTAATCGTCTTTGTAAAGTCGTGTCAATCTGCTGTGAACAAGTTGGTCTCATAAATATCCATTTGATTCAGCACATAGCCCATTAAAGCGTGTCAATCAAAAATACATTGTACATTTGTTAAGCTTGTGATTCACGTGTACATCAAACATTGTTATGGTCACATTGATTTTACAGTTGACGATAAGCCTGCTTGTGTTTACCGCAGAGAAAATGAAAGTTTCATGCTTGCCTTTCGCTCGCAGCGGTGGGAACAGTTCTTAGTGAGGCTATTAGTTGATTAGTGCCACCATTTAAAACTTCCCAGGGCAAGAGGGGCTTAACATACCACGATTTTAGTTACTAGTGATGAAACTACAGATCTATTTAAGGGCATTTAGACTGGTAACCTGCGTTTGTGTGGGAATGTGAGTGCAAGTCTCTGATCTCCGCACAGTGACAACCTGAACAAATATGCTGACTTGATTCTTCTTTCTCTACAATAGGGTCCACGTCGTCTCCTGAAGTACTGAAAGAAAGGGGAGGGCACAGTAGAGGCCCCTGAATCAACAACCATTAAATTCTCCGCACCCTTGTATAGAGACACTTTCAAGACTTTATAAAGACCCCAAGTGCCAAAGGAATCTAGACTAAATCTTTCGGTGAGTTGTAGCAAGCGTGTTTTTTATATTGGAGTTGGTGATTACAGATTTTGTAATATAAAATGTCATGATAGGTCAAATAAAATGCAAGAAGAGGGGTGGAGATGAGAGGAAGGGCTGAATAAAGTGGCTAGCTAAAAGATGAAAGCTTTGTTGTGCTGATGCTTAATGAGCTGGAAAACACAATTGAACTTCTCTGACTGTGGAAATTGCTGTGAGGGCAGCGTAAATTAGCGTCAGTGTGGGAGCTAGCCGGCCGACAGAAAAGAGGCTTTGTGTGGAGGGCTTCTTCAGGGGCCTTCCGCCGCTGGGATCCTCTCGCTGCTATCATCCGCCGATCTATGGCATGACAAGAACTTCAGCTCATATAAGGAAGAGGCATCCATTTGGCAGCGGGTCTGTTTTGTTTTTGCTTGATCCCACTTACAGCAGTTTCACTTGGGAATCTTCACTTATGAAAACACTTGGCATATCCTAAACTAATCTTGCATATTACACTCAACCATGCAGACTACAAAAGGTCATTCTCGAGCATACAGAGGCCAAGTTTAAAAGGCTGAAAAAGGCTATAGCTTAAAAACTACTGTGATATTAACACCAAAGGATGACTCTTCACTCTGGCGTTGCAGGCTTGGCACATGCCTTCTGTTACTAAGTGGCTTCATATTGAAAGACTCGGCGGTCTCTATTCTGTGTCCCACCGGGTGCCAGCCTCTCTGCCCTGGCAGCTGCTGCGCTTCAGAATAGCCCCATAGTCTCCCCTCTGCAGGTGAGCCGCACAGCCAAAACAGGGCCCCTCAAAGGCCCTTTCACTGCCTCAATAGGAAACTGACTTGGGGAGAGAGGAGCGGGCACACAATGGCTGCCTTTTCTGGACACAGAGAAGATGGAGATGAGCTATTGGTGCTGCTTTGAGACTAGGGCTGAAAAATATTGGGAACAAACATGCAATTTTAAATATGATCAGTGACACATAATATTTTAACAGATTTTGTTATAGTTATATAGGATAATTATTACCGGTATATCATTAAGTGATATAGTAAAATTATTAGGAATTAAGTATATTTATAATTAGAAACGGAAAAATCAAAACTCAATGAGATTTTGACTTAACCGCACTTAAAATAGAAGTGTGCTCAGACATTTTAGGTATTCATTTTATTGACAGCAATAAGTAATGGGTATTTTCAGTTAGGCCTGTCGCGATAACAAATACTAATAGACGATAAACAATAATATTGAAATTAATTTCTGCCACTGACAGGACAACTCAAGAGCAGATTTAAACCACAAAACTATTCGAAATCTACAATACTGTTAAAAAAACATGAGCTGCTATAAATAATAGAATGAAACACTTTAGTTGTTGGTTTGCACCTACAATGAGTCATAATAGTTATTAATTCAATTTTTTACAACTTAAATCTCATCATATAGCCAAAAAATAACCAAAAATTTCCCAGTAATGCAAAGAAAATGTACACAAGATAAATACTGACCCCCAAAAAATATTGTTCCAGCTCCATATATTGCGCGATAAGTTGATATAGTGATTATCATGACAGGCCCGTTTTCAGTTTCAGTCCTTGTTGGCAGGCATCTGGATATTACAGTTATAGGTAAAAGACAAATGTGCATTTTTTTGTATTATGAAATTTGCAATATTAGTTACTCTACATAAAATCACAGTGTAGAATTTACACCATGGCTGCACAAAAATCAAATCAAAATCGCAATTCATCATATCACAAAGACTACAATAATAGAATGTCCCACAAAAACAAAATATCCTGTTTTTTTATGAAAGAATGAGACCTGTACAAACATATTCTCAAACGAAAGGGATTAGTTCAGCTGTTCATATTTCCCGTCTCCTGTATAAACATTTAAAATGTGCAGTGTGAACTGAACCTTGATTTTTAAAACATAAATCCAAAATCTAATCTCAATACTTGTCAGACAATTTGCAAATTGTGTAGCCCTCACCAAAAATATGCAGTTTATTATGCAGCCAACATACATTAAAAGACTGCTTATGTTCTTGTTAAATAATTCTTAAACGCAAACCACTTGGCCGTTGAGCCTTTCTAAACTCCCACCATGCACCACTGTCTTGTCATCCTGAGTCCTTCATGTAATTGCTATTCCTTTGAAACCTGATGAAAAGAAAAATGTTTTTACCATGTCCTGGGGTAGTAGGGTGATACTCCACTCCATACCTCACCAGTATTTTGCCCCAGTCCACTGAGGAGCTCCCGTCTTGCTCAGGCACTTCCCATGCTGTGAGGGAAGAAAGCACCTCTCTCTCCAATCCCCCAAAGTTTCTTATAGTTTTATTGGCAACAGCTTTCAGTGGCATTCAAGGCGCTACAATCGTACATTAGATGGAGAATTTTTGAGTTTGAAATGGTACGGAATAAGGGACTGGAAAGGCTGGTTATTCCTGCTCTCTAATTCACCGTATCCACATCCTGAAACAGCCACAGCAAGTCCCCCACATCTGAAAGATTGGAGCACAAACCGAGATGCCTTTATGAATGGCCATATAGTGCATTTTGTCAGACAATTTTTCCAAGACGCTCACAAGAACAATTGAAGTCATTTAGATGTTAAGGTCACAGTATTTATCAATATTTTCCACTTCTTTGTTTGACATTAAGTAAGTAAAATGATCATACTTTAAAGGATGTAATTAAAATGCTCCCTAATTTGATCCAGCTTTCTCCAGGGATTAAACTGTAGCATAGCCGTTTCACTATAATACTTTGTGATCTTTAAATTATGACATTAAGAGATGAAAATCGTGCAAATCATCGCAATCAGAATGGTTTTATATTTTCCAAATGTTGGCCTGCTCTGCTACAGATTACACAAATATTTCTCCATGATATTCTGCTGTTATTGTTTACATTTCACATGAGATTTAAAACACACAGCGCCTCTAGCTGTCTAATATAATTTAGGTGGGTAAAAGATGCTATCAGTCCTTGTCTCATTTTTCCTCGTTCCTCCTCCTCCTTTAATCAGTTCCACTCTGTTATTGCTGGCCCTGGGCTGTTTACCTCTGCACTAAACTGCTTTCACAAGGCTGAGACCAAAGCCTGCTCAAATGTCTGTTAGACCCTTTAAAAACCTCCGTGGATGCTGGTCTGACCTCTTGGCTGTTGTTGCCATCATTATGGAATCAGTGTGCGCTGATCTGGCGTTCTTCGCACCTTCTAAAGCCAGGAATCACTTTCCCCTCTGAAGTTACTCGACCACTTCTTGAAAGGTTAAGTGGTAAATAGGGGGCTCTTACAGCAGCAGAAGGCAGGGCAGACTGGGAGAGACAGGCCAAACCGCAGACCTGGAGGACATTAGGGGCATATATGAAGGCTATGACAGATATAAGCTGAGGACAGACATGCTCACGAATGCACCACGCTTGATGTACTATTTGCTCTGGAGGTTGGAAGAAGAAAGGAGCATTTCCTGCTGTTGGCAGCTGGGAGTGATTTAGTGACATTAGTAAAAGCCTGTACTGGTAAATGTCTTTTCTCAGACAGAGGTTCAGAGGGCCATGTAAACTCATAATGTGCCCTAACCCTCCCTGCCCGGATTCATCTGCTGTTTGAAAGAACAGTCTATCACCATATAAAAGTGTTCCTAAGATGTAACCTTTCAATGTTTGTGTTTAATTTAAACTTTTCTGTGTGGTTTTAGTAACACAAGAAAGAAAAATAAGTTTGTATAATTCTCCCCATTAGTCAAGTCAACATAATTAGCACCTATTAGCAGAGTATATTCAAAATACTTATTTTGAGTAACTGTGTACCTGTACGGTTACTATTCATTTAATGGTTTTCAAAATACAGAATTAATTCTTAAAATCAAAGGAATACATTGTGATATTTGATCATACCAGTTAGACTGCTCTTGGGCTGAGTGTGTGTGTGATTTTTCCTCTTGTAATCGTTGATAAATAAATGCATTGCAAATAGTGAAAAAATGCTTATGTCGCCTTTTTACATGATAATGCAACTCCATCTGAAAGTAGGCTACTCAGTCACAATACTCTGATTGGAAGTAACGGAATATGTTACAAAATGCATTTTAAGTGTTCTGTAACTAAATACTGAAGTGTCCTTCCCAACACTGCTAATTATTTTAAACGTTGTTAATTTATTTGAGTAAACAGCTAATATAAACAATTTATGAACAATACTTTAATATCTAACACACATTATTCGTATAGTGTTTCACATTTTTACTGCTGTACTGTAGTGAATTTATCAACAAATTATTCATTTTGTTGTTTGCAATAAACTAAATGGGAAGCACAAAAACAAGTCTGTTGAGTCATTTACATTGAATTTGCCTCACCCACTCTGACAGCCTGAAAGCCTGACATGCCTGTGAACAGTAGGGAAGTGGCATTCTTTCAGTGTTGTGGAATAACATAAATTAAAGGCAGCAGCAGCAGCAGGGCAATGGCAACAAGTTATCACGTATCAGACATGGGGACCCTCCTCTTTCATGCTGTGTCTGTTGATTGTCTCATTCTGCAGGTTTGTAATTATGGTTTGAAGCGGCTGGAGCCAGACGATCCACAGGGTCCCACCGGGGAACAAAGGGGGTCTGCGGAGGCCAGGTCAAGGAGCACCGTGAGTGTACAGAGCCCACTCAGACATGGATACACGGCAGCGCTCTGGAAATGGCATCAACATCGCATTAGTCAGGAATTTATGCTAAAGCTGACTATGCATTTAATGTCACAGGCAGCATTCCAGAAATACAGCATTTGTGGTTAACCATAAGAACATGATGTATTGGAGTTTTTATCCCAGAAAATTGCGATCATGAAAAGAATTTCTTTTTTACCTAAACAAGTGAAAGCAACAAGTCAGTTATTTGTCTGCCCTCTTGCCCTGTCGAGGCAGCTGTTGTATTGGACTACACAAAAATTATAACTGAATTCAAAAGGAATATTTTAACCATTATAAAATGATCTATTTGTGAGTTTGTGAGTTTTTTGAGGACTTTTTTTCCAATTCAATAGATACGATATTTTGTTGTAAATTGTTAATCACTATGGCAACGGTCCTAATTTCTTTTTTCCCATGGATTGATTTTTTTGTTGACCATAATGCTACCACTTTTTAACTTCTTAAAAGTTAAAAACTACTACTGCTATAATGTATTCCTGTGAAAAAGTTATTTCTAATCTCAATGGCATTAACTGTTAGTGACATGCATTATACGTATATACCTTATTGACATATCCAGACAGTATGTTTTTCTGTATGTTCTTGTGATGTAAATACATAGAGAGGCCACATCCTTCTTTAATCAGGATGAAAGCTGGGGCTGCAGAAACCGGATCTGTGTGTAGCAGCTCTCCATCAGAGAGCAGCAGGAGCCTCCCTTTAACCAGAGCATCAGGACAGATGGGACCATGACACGCAAACTTAGACTGCAGCACTGAACACATTAAAGTACATGAGTTTAGTTTCATCCAGTCTCTAAATTATTATTGATGGGAAAATAAGAGCCCATTTGTTGTGTTAAAGCCCTCACTGAGAAGTGTGTATAGGGCCAGGATCATTTGTAACACCTGTACTCCCTGTAGCGCTGTCTGTCATCCGCGTTTCACTCAAGTGCTTCCCACTGAGTTCATTGAGAGGATGGCTCTGTGATGTATTCTGTCGTACTGAGGTCAAAGGTGAAAGGTTAGGGGTACTCCAGCTGGTAAACAGGGCCGTGGTGGACCCCAGTGAGGAGCCATTCAGTGGCTGCAGAGGGGAGCGTAGGAGGGGACCCTCTTTTTTGTCTTGTTTGATTTTTGTCCGAGGCTTACTTCCTGTGCGCTGCCATGATCCATCCACTCTCTCTGATGTTAGAAGAAACTGCAGTTTCACTCTTCACTCTGTCTTCAACAGGGGCCAGTAATTAATGAGGCACATGTGCCAAGTGCTGGCATGATTTTGTCTTTAATTTAACAGAGTTTTCCAAAACATTACTTCTCCCAGAGTGGAAAATGTATTTAATGAGAAACACAAAACACAGTAAATAGCCATTAAGCTGAGTGTAACAGCTCCCACATGTTTACTGAGTTTATGAGGGGTGTGATTGAGGAGGATAATGGAGCAAGGCGTGTTTGTGTGAGAGAGGAGGACCACCTGAAAGTGACGCTTCGTCCTGCTTTATATTGTTTTATGATTTAATCAGACAGGAATGGTGCACAGTAACTTGTCTTGCACATGCCCTGCATCATATGTCAAATCACAATAAGATATTTTAGTAGTTTATTATTTTTTTCCAAAAAATATCCCCAAGAACATGTATCCTTTTGTCGGTTTTATTGTTTGAATTTTGGACATCGTGTGGATCCCTGTGAGGCGACTGATATTGAATTATAAAAAAACAAATGCTTGTACAAATGAGTACTTGGAAAGTGTCACATTTAAAGTGTACATAAATAAACAGGTTTGTGTTTAGACAGTTTTGTATATCCAGGATCGTTGTGCTTGTGCTTAAAGTGAATGGTCTTTATTGATAGACCCGGTTATAGGCAATAGTCTGTGTCAGCAGCTTAAATGTTGGCCTGCAGTTGTCGCACAGATGAGTCCCTAATTGTTTAGTGTGGCTGATGCTCTGACAGCTCCTGTGCTGAGCAGGCCTCGTCACAACACTTCATGTTTCACTCTTTGTGGAGGTCCTTCCCCCTCACCCTGTAATTCATGCGGTTAAGCTGCACTCTGAGCCGTCTAATGTGTGTTTAATGGCTCTCCGTGAAGCATCAATTAACTTAATTGTAGATCATTGAGTTAATTTTAGTGATTTAAGAAAACCCCAGTTTTGCTTAATGTTGTGAGTGTGACAGGATATGGTGAAGGCTGTGGTAAAGACAGAGCAGCGGTTTGCCTCAAATAAAGTGTGGCACTCTGGAACCACTGCTTTGGGATTAACTCAAACGTTATTGTGCAAGTTTGGAAAAGAGACATTTTTGCCGAACCCCTTGAAAAGACATTATAACTTATGTTACGTAATGTTATATCATATACTTAGTTATATTGTCTTTTAGGTTAATAATATTTTCACTTCTAGTAGAACACCCATACTTGAAGTCTTCATAATTGTAGTATTTGCATGTACTAATATAGAAATGCATACAAAAAAGTAAATTGGGAATGGAGTCAAATATTTTGTTTTGTGGTTTCCTTCTAAATTGTTACAAGCTGTGGCATTTAGAGCATGTTCATTGTCCCCGGGCCATAAATCATGGTTTAGTGCTCCATTCAAATAGATACAGACAACCAATTTATTCTTGGCTCCTCGTTTGTTTTAGGGTGGTGACAGTGTGTTGCATGTCCCTGTCAAGTGCTGATTATTTTGTTCTTTTTAGTTGTAGACAATATTGGCCTGGTTATCATCTGCCGGTTTCATTTGGGTGGAACTGTGTATTTGTTAACTGATGCCAAAACCCCAAAACGGTACTTTTAAATGGTCAGTGTTTAGGCCAAAATTGTGTCTATATTAACGCAAGCGAGCTTTTCATTTAAAGTAAATACATATATACATACACATCTAACCTTGGTAAACAACTGTGTGTGTGTTTTAATATCCAGCATGCTTTAAAATGAGAATAGCAATAAATAGATATTTTACTATTTCGATAAACAGATATTTATGTTACTTATTCATGTTTTAATCCCATATTACAGTGTTTCTATGTTCATTTTGATGTTATCTTGTGGTTAACCTGGTTTGAGTTGAAGGCCTATGTACTTACGACTCTTCTCCTGTTTCACCCTAAGATGTTTATCACCAGTACTCCACTGAAATCCTCCAAAACATATTTTCAGAAAGCTAATTATCTATTTTCCCCCAAAACATAAAGCAATTTCCCTTTTGTCAATGCTATGTTCACCAGTGGAGGAGTACGACCGGACGGCTGCCTGTCACACATGGATCTGATCGGGCGAGGGCAGATAACAGCAGACAAACTGGAGCCATCCTTTGAACGCAGCATGACGGGTGACGTATCAGACTCTCACTGTGTAAGATCTGTGTGTGTCAAAAGCTCCAGACTTGGCATGAAACTCTTCTGTATTTGCACATTTTTTCGTTCGTGACTTTTCCTGATGATATCGCTTTTGTGCTGGTCTTAATAACTGCGCGGGCCTGGCTGTTGTCTCTAAACAAGAATATATTGAGCTATAACAGTTTTCAGTGACTCGACACCAAAGTTATGACACGTTTGTAGATAGAGCTGTGATAATGCAGTTTGTTTGTGAGTTTTACATTAGTGTAGACGCCGTAATTACAGAAGAATTTAATAATTCTGTCTTTATTTAGAGGGAAATACAAATGATAAATTTTGTTCTAGGGAAGAGATTTCCACTTGGGGTCCCCTAGTCTTCACATTGGGTCCCCAGGGGTTCATAAAATAGTTGACTGCTTGAATGATAATGGAATGGCATGTTAAATGCTTCTATAAAATATTTTATGATTACTTTTCTATAACTTGTTTATTAAACAAACAATTGCGGTTGTTCCTTGGAAGACAGTAGTTTGTTTGTTATGAGGAGAAGGATGTTGAGGTCACTAATGTAACCAGTAGGGATCATGAAGAGGAAAGGTTATGGGGGTAATACAAATTAATTTTTAATGAGGTTTGTATGATGAGTGTTGCTGGTAAATTTTATATTTTTGTGTGGGTGTGTTACAGCATTGTTTTGATTTTTATGTTTTCTAGGGATATTTTACTGATTTTATTAATAATTAAGTGCCAAGAAAAGAGGTGGTCTTTAAGGGAATCTAATACAGAATAATTTTTATGTGCATTGTATTTAATTTAAAATTAATAAACTGAGTATAAAATAAAGAATAGAATGAATACAGGTGCTGTATTGCAACTGGTTAATTGCTGATAATGCAAGATATAACGACGCTTGTTGTAAATTTCAGTATCAAGTACACTTAAGTACAAATGGCGTGTGCTGCTGAACGCCTCAGTAGACGAGATGCCGTGGATATGCAGGGCAACTTGCCCATATGTGTGTCATGATTCATGAATGACGTTACAGATGTTAAAAATATTACATAATGCATTTTACACTTTTGTTTTTTTTTACTTATATGGGATTTACATTACTTTGCACTGGTGTTATGCCATCTAAAGAGTGCAAAGGTCAAACACATAATCTGTAACTTTTATTGAGGGAACTTTGGTCTCTCCTGAGCAGCTGAGCTGATCATTTCTTGTTTTGATGTAACAGCAAAGAGACGCCATGCTCAGGTCAGATGTTTTCAGGTTTTTTGATTCTATTTTATGTATAACAGAAATACACAACACTAACCTCTATTGTTTCTTTTATAGGACGTCTGTGTTACTGTTTTTTGTACTAACCAATGGCATCACAGCAAAGCCACTAAAACCCTGGGTAAGTGTTCACTACTGTGAAAAACCACAACTAAGAGTGGATATTATTTTTGTCACTGCTTTTGTCCTTTTTTCTCTAAACAAAACTCTAAGTAAATTATGGATAAAATGTGTTTGTAATTTCTTCTTTCTGTGGCAATGGCCATTAAAAGTAATAAATCTAATAATATATTACAGGGGTTCCCAAACTCTTCAGGCAGGGACCCCCAAAATAGTGATGCAACCAACTTGGGACCTCCATTGTAAAATTACATTTACAGCTGTATTCATTTTAAGTAGCAAAACATGTTAAATCAGGTTTAATGCTGTTTATTATAGTATTTATATAGTTTATTGTGTTATTTGATCTAATTTCACTAAAAGATACTGATTTTAATATAAAAAACAAAATAGAATACAGTAAAATATTTTTTCTGCTATAAACAGAAATCATCTCGTGACCTGGGGGGTCCCCACCCCCATTCTGGATATATAGACACTGATATATAGACATATTTTTCTACAATAATGTGGTATTTAAGAGTAGTATTTCTGCAGTATTTTTAAACTGAACTTGAGTTGTATTGAAGAGAATATTCATAAATGTTGAGTATTTGTCTGCTATCATATAATAACTTTTATATTACTTGACATTTAAGGAAGAACTTGGCAACGAAGCGGTCCAAAAGGATTGGGTGTAAGTTGCCTTTTGCACAGTAAAATAAACTGAAATCTTGTTTGCTTTGACATAGGCTATTCACTGTCATAATATTTTTACAGATCCATTGATGACAAAGGTATGGCCTCCTGGGGAGTGGAAGTGGAGCCTCCTGAAGACATGGATGAAACCAGTTTTGACATTGACCCTAGTATGAAAATCTGGAAGAGTGTGGAAAATGAAGGCAAACAGTACCAAATGGCTGAAGAAGATTTGGATGATCTCCAACATCCCTCAACAAAGGACCTTGTTAAAGTCTATGAAGAAAACATTCAGGATGCCCTCCCTGCTGCTGAAGTGCACGTAAAAGATGTCACAGGTAATGAAGAAACAGACTTAGAACATCGCCGGTATACAGAGCCTGAAGAAGACTGGGATGAGCTTTACCACAGTGAGCAGGAGCTGGACAAGTATTTAGCGCCCCTAGTGGCGGGATTTGAGGGTTATCCGGTGGTCCGTCCAGTTTACTCTGAGCCAGAGAAAGATGAAGACCACTTGTACCATGCTGATGTTGACTCTAGCATGCAGCTGATTCCACTGGAGCCTGAAGCAATGGCAGAAAATCAGGCAAGGCTTTACCTGGAGCCAGAAGAAGACATGGACGATATTTATCACAAAGACGTCCCGGAGATGACCCCCTTTAACGGCGAGTTGCAGCCTGCTTTTGTGGACTGGCCCACTCAGAATAAGCACACTGAGCCTGAAGAAGACCTGGATGCCATTTATCATAGCTGAATTCACTAAATCACATCAAATGTCATGTAACGCTGTCTTAGATTGGCCTAAATCAGCAATTATGCAATGTTTCATTGAATCAGTTTATTTCAATAAAGTCACAAAAATCACAAAATACATAATTGAATGATATTTTGTAAATACAACTTTTACAATAACTGAAGGCAACTTAAAACAAATACAAAATTCCGAACATAAACAACATTTTGCATATCAAATTAGTTCTTCTGCAGAAAGAACTCCCTTTTTCAGTATAAGATTTCCATACAAAGCTGTTTCACTGTAAAATAGAAACAAAAACAATGAAAATTATTTGAAATATAAAACTAGGCCTATATTGCAGAGATAATGGACAACACACACCCTGTTGCCACAATTGCAAAGGCTTTTTTTGCTCTTTCATAAAAAGCGCAAAGCGCTCAACTTTCTCAAGATTATGCTACAAAAGATCAAAAGATGAAGTTATTAAAACTTCCACCACATGTTTCTTATGTTGTTTTACCTCAGCACTGTTAAGGCACAGGATGTGTGAGTACGTGACCCACACAGGGACAGGTAAACCTTTCATTTTGTCGCTATCCACTAGGTCCATCACTGCAGCCTGAACAGATAACACCAGTTAGCACATTAAAAAGCACATTAGAAATCAGAGCAAGACTATGGGGGTCTACAGAATAGGGGACGTATGTGTCTAGTGGCATCAGTTTCAAAATAGCCTCCAATAGTTGTGGGATTCTCAAACCTAAAGAAAAAAAAAGCAACATATATTAATTGTTAATTGTTAATTAAAACTCTAATTGTTAATTAGAGTTTTAAAATTGTTAGAGTTTTAAAGTCATCTCACCATCAGCTCTGATCTCTTTTGGACCATGGGCACAAATTGAAGATGTTGGAAAGTTGGCATCAGCGAGGACTATAAAACAGGGCACCAGATGAATTATATTTCTGTGCCCACAGGCTACAAGTGTCTGCATTACACACATTTGTACTGAGTTTGAGTCGCCAATAGAAACAGAGTTGACAGATGCTTTGTACTTGGCACTGAACCTTTTTATAACACAAGCCTATCCTTTTTAGAAATGTGAACCAGTCAGACCTTACCAAGTTCGTCCCCGTGTCCCATTTTAGCCAGAGCATAGAGCAGCTCAGGGGACAGAATATGAGGTATTCCTTTCAACACAACCATGATGTCTGCACCAAACTGCGGAAATAAAGATTGTTACAGAGCGAGAGATACTAATAATCCAACTTCCGCGTTCGCTCCAAAGATGTTTAGCGTACAGAAGAAAAAAATGTCCTAATTGTTGGTTGAGTTTTACGCAGACTGAGTTTGCTGTTCTGCGCTATAACAGGCTGTCTACACCAACAGTCAGATGCCTACTCTAGCTTAACTTTGAATAGGCTATAACCTTAGTTAAAAAATAAAGCCTAATCATTTTGTTGTGACCCATTTCATTGGGCTGTTCCTGAGTCATTTTATAGCAGTGTTGTGTGAAATAAAAGTTCGTGAATGATCGGCTGCGTTTGATATAATGCGTCTATAGCCGAGGTTGTAGTCCATTTCTGAATGCATATTTTCCTTTTTCTCATGAAGCCGCCGCTGAGCCGAGAAAAGGCCCCGCTGGAGCCAGGCCTGTCTGCAGGACTGACAGCCCCATTCTGCTCCCTGGACTCACGCTGGTTCTCTTTATTTGGGGTTCTTTAAATGAGTTTATCACGCCATAAGGCTCTGCGCTGCCAAAATGTAACGTTTTGCCCCCTTTGTGTGCGCAGTGAGTCTACATTTATTATTTTGACCTTTCAGTAGCCTCAGAGTGGGCTCTCTTCGCCCTCTGAAGAAGACTTTTGTTCTTCCCTGCAGTGAGAGGAGAGTATTTTTTCTCCCCTTCCTTTAAAGTCTGTTCCAGGGGGCAGACAAGAACGCAAGATCTAAGGAAATATTGAAAGAAAATTAAAATCAATTAGGCCATGGCCTTGTGAAGTATGTGGCGCTGTCCTGTGAAGATCAGAAATAAAGGTGCCCCGAGCTGACTGGAGATGCGGGACAAAGGCAGGCACACAGTAGCCAAATTTGTTCTGGACTGTTCTTTGAAGTCGAGACTACAGTTTTGAAGGACAAAATATTATGAATAGTCTAAAAGGTTCGAGTAAAAATAGGTCTATAGTCTCACTCAGAACAGTTGCAGCTTCCGTTAGACTTATGAGCCTACACATTTACATTAGTTGGAATTAAGTAATTAGAATAAATTATTACAATAAGGATTCACAGTTTATTTGGTTAATTTAACCTTTTAGGTGGTTAAAACAATTATTTGTATACTTTGACGAAGCGTCTCTGCACAATGTAACGTTGCTATTTGCGCACATTGCGCAGCCATAGACTACGCACCATGCGCCACCTGGGCCTACTGCAGTCCATCAGCGTCACCTGGCGGCGGTGCATAAATATTACAGATTCATCAGTCTGAAAATCAATCCTGCATTTTTGTATGATAAACTGTAATCAACTATATAGGTTTATTTCGGAAATGTATATACAAAAGGCAAACATATTGTGTAAATTAAAAGGCAAATTAATTTCATTTTTTTTTGTACAAAAACTGTTCCAACAGTAAGTGTCCCACATCCAGAGGCCATAAAGACAAAGCATCACATTGTAACACAACTAAAACTCACACATTCCGTATTGTAATTCATCAGTAATGTTTGAATTATCCAGACAGTCACATTTCAGTCAGGAGCGCTCTCTGAACATTAATTATCTTGGAAACTTGCTTTTCTCTTCTCTACAAACGCAGTCATACCCTCTTTACGATCATCCTGAAACAAAAATCTCAATGTCAGTAACACTTACTACTAACAGTAACACCATTTCTGACTTACTGTAGCAAATGTTGCATGGAATAACCGCTTTTCTAAACGATTGCCTTCAGCCAAAGTCAGTTCAAAAGCTGAAAAAAAATATATATATATTTTAATATCATCATTACAGTAAAGTATTTTTTACTTGGAGCATTATTTTGATTCATATCTAGGAAATACAAACCTGCGTTGACCGCCTCTTTAGCCATGGCAGACACAAGCTTGGAATTAGCTGCAATTTTCTCACCACATTTAACAGCTTCTGGCACCAGCTGATCCACAGGAAGAACTTTACTCACCAAACCTAAGAAACACAAAAATTAGCTAAAACATGGGATCCTATTGCGATTTGAAGTAGGTTACAATGACACGATTCTCTACCAGACTGTTTTGCTTCTTGTGCACCGATTCTGTCCCCTGTCAGTACCATCTCCATAGCGAGAGACTTTCCCACTGCACGAGTCAACCGCTGAGTCCCACCAGCACCTGCAGACAAGCGCAAATACATCCACTGATTTCCGCGATACAAGTACACAATATAGTACCCTCAATCTCAAACTGATATTTACCAGGAATAGTTCCCAAAAGAATCTCTGGTTGACCAAACTGAGCCTTCTCTCCAGCGTAGATGATGTCGCACATCATTGCCAGCTCACAACCTCCACCCAGCTAAAAGGAAACAAAATTATATGAATACAAGGCCACAAAAGACTGTGTTCTCACAATATAATAAGACTAGGGGGCAATATTTATATAGCTTCCAGAGATCTATAATCAGAATATATATTGGCAACAAAATGTGTCTTTAAATGCAGTAGTTGAGGTTTAGTAACAGACAAATGTGAAAGGACTACAAAGTGACTCAAAGTGCAGAAATATCACTTTTATACCCTTATTTGAAAGATATTTTTAATCAGCTGTTTTATATAGTATCTTTTTTATGTAAATGATACACCAGATATGCAAAATGTGAATATCTTCAAAACAAGATTCACAATATGATTTATATTTCAATATATTGCTTATCTCTAAATAAGACTATTGTATTTATTGATTAGTAATACAGATAATGTTTTTCTTTCCATTCTTGGGTCACCAGCATATCAGACACCATTAGCATAATTTTTAATCTTCTCTTCTGTCACAACTGCTATATTCATTTATATGGGATACGTACAAACTACTAGCTTTACAACTCCCTAAGGATTGTGAAAGGTACGGACTCACTCACAGCAAACCCGTTGACTGCAGCAATAACAGGCTTCTTCACTGTTGATACTCGATTCCAGTGCGCCAGGAAGTTCCCGCCATAACACTCCTGAAATGTTCGGTTCTGCATCTCCTTAATGTCAGCTCCAGCTAAAATTGAAATTAAAATATTACTCAAATCAATTTTTATTTTTAGAAATAAGCTGAGGGGAAAACTTACCCGCAAATGCCCTTTCACTGCCTGTAATAACAATAGCTCCAACGCCATTGTCGGCTTCAAAACTGTCCAAAGCATGGCCCACCTCCCTCATTAGACCGTCACAGAGCGCGTTCAAGGCTTTGGGTCTGTTCAGCTGAATGAAACCAACATTCTTCTTCTCTCCTCGTTTTTCCACTACAATGTATTCATACTGACCACCTGTGCCAAAACAAAGTAATAATGAACTCTCCAAGCATTTCATTGCATATCTGTGTAATCCCTCAGTCGTCCAGGTATGATTCATAATAAAAGAAAAATTCAAATCTGTCAACTGGACAGTCCACCTACAACTCCTACAACTTTTTGTCCAGTTGACAGATTTTAATTTTTCATTACCATTTCATTGCATAATTATTGTGACCTTGCAATATGAGGTGAGACACTAGCAACACCAAGTCAGTGTTGAAGTTATCTAAAACACATCTTACAATCATTTACTCTCCAAGTGAAAGGTCACGGGTAGCCGCTGAGATGACTCTGCATTGCCCCCTATAATTTTAAAAACATTCTACAGGCTACAGTAGTAAATTGATATACTTGATGCCAGTGGTGGAACGTAACAAAGTAAAAATAGTAAAGTACTGTACTTAAGTAAAGTACACATACCTAAAATTTGTACTTAAGTAAATTTTGAAGGGGATATTTTTTACTTTACTTCACTAACATTTGAGAGAAAGTATCTGTACTTTCTGCTCCACGAAGGGGATATTTTTTACTTTTACTTCACTACATTTGAGAGAAAGTATCTGTACTTTCTGCTCCACTACATTTTTGGACAGGACTAAAAAGTATAAGTATTTTTTTTAAGGATGTTTCAATGCTGCTGAAAAGGCTGGGGGGTTTATTTTTATCAAGTTCATAATTTGAGCAAACAAAAATATACAAATAAAAACTGCTAAAAAAAACCCTAATCATTTGAGTTGTTTGCTGATAAAAACTCACAAAATAGCACTAATCTTTATCAGAATCACTACATTTGAAGCTTCATTAGATCTCAAAATCTATGTGTAATACCTTTACTTTTTACTCTTTAAGTACATTTTAAATGGGTACTTTAATACTTTTACTTAAGTAGACTTTTCATGTAATACTTTTACTTGAGTATGTATTTTTTGCTCTGGTATCTGTACTCTGATTTAA
This sequence comes from Periophthalmodon schlosseri, assembly GCA_000787095.1. Lineage (NCBI taxonomy): Eukaryota > Metazoa > Chordata > Actinopteri > Gobiiformes > Gobiidae > Periophthalmodon > Periophthalmodon schlosseri. The sequence goes on along the minus strand of KN483188.1, from coordinate 72,064 downwards.
CTGACATTTTTACACTGTAGTTTATGTATTAAGAATTAATTAAAGAATCTCCCAGAGTCACCAAAGTGTCACGTGAAAAAACACTCATTAATGAACGTTATAATAAAATAGTTTATGCATGAATGCTCACTAAAGATAATTAACTGCTGTTTTGTCAGTAAATCTGCAACACAAATTTCCAAAACAGTCTCCCAGTGACCCACAGTGAGTGACTTTGTGGCAGGGCCATGCTCAAAATGCAATACAACAACAAGGCTACTTGGCAAACACAGACCTGAGCTGCAGAGGCGAGCCGCAGACAGGGCAACCGGCGCAGTTTTGCACGGTCTGAGGAGCTGAGCCGCACTTCTGCACAGAAAAGCCATCACAGAGACAAGACAGACGACAGATGAGTGGTGCTACAAATGGCTCCTTGCTTCTTTAGTGCGTTCTGTGTTTTCTTCTTTGCACTTTTCACAGTAGTTATTCATCTAGTGGTAATGTTCATAGCCGCCACCTAGAGACTGCAGGTGGAATAGCACTTTGTGATGCTGAACGCTTTTATGTTTTTTGTTTTTTTATTTTTATTTTATTATTGGTGATTTGGACAGCAGTATAAAACCACAAAAGCTTAAATGGTCTCGTCAATGCCCCGTGAACCTGATCAGTTGATTGTGCGTACCACGGTCACACGACGCGCTCCAGGGGACGCCTGCGTGAACGCGCCTTTTTACGGTTGCCCGCATCTCCGCATCTCTGAACAGAAGCCATAGAAAAGAAGAAAACAATAGTCGTCGATTAGAGGTTAGTACATTATAGATGTCATGATAAAAAACGGTCTGAATTAAAAGGGTGGGCAGCGGCACGTTAAGGATGGGCTAATTATTGGCCTAAAACAATGAAGCTATTTGGACATTTAAATCAGCTTGAGGTGCAGTCGTTAAATGCTTTGACATGTCTTAAGTGCAGACCACAATGGTTTGTTGATAAGGATGTGTGACTTAACACATTTCAAAAGCTTTATGCCCAAAACAAGCTTTTCATCCCTGATGCTGATTATTGAGTCGTTTTTGTTGTGATGTTATGGCCCAGGCCTGCAGCTGCCATTGCTATTGTAATACAACTACATCTATAGTTATTATGAGTCAATGACTAATGGTCTCATTGCTCATGTTCACCTTATTTTATTACTAAACCTGCAGGAAGGTTATCCATACAGTTTATGTGGGTGCGTTTATTTCACCAGTTACCATTCTGTTTGCAGATGTTAGGAATGAACCAGCTGGCTGCAACATGTTGGATCTTCCTCCTGTTCTGTGCTTTCCTGTGTGACCCTGTTCTGTCCAAAGGAGGCCGAGGAGGGTCCAGGGGGTCCTCCCGAGGGTCTCCTTCTCGTAGCTCTACCTCGGGCAGCTACAGGGCAGGGGGCCCCTTTGGTGGGACCCGTTCCCGCTTCAGAGCGGCAGGCCGATCGTCCCCGGTGCGGGTGGCGGCTGCAGCAGCAGCAGGAGCAGCAGTGGCTTTAACAGCAGATGGTTGGTATGCCTCCGCCTATCGCCGCAGCAACGCAGACAGCTCAGAGGAAGAGCTGGACTATTACAACAGGACAAACTACTTTGATGCACAACTGTCAGGCTCCTGTAAAAGTGCATACTCTCTTCCTCAGATGGTGGCTTTTGTTGTTGCTGCTCTTTTCACTTTAAACAGGTTCTTCCATGGCACTGCACTGTAGAAATGTTTTACAGGTTGCGACTGTTTTGATGAAGATCAGGACCCCTCTGTCTGCCCTGTGTCTTTTCCTTGTGCTGGAAAAACTGTTGAAGTGGACAATCACAAATATGTGAACTGATCACTGTACTTGTACTGTACACATTATATATCTGTTCCAACTGCCAAATCTGCATTACCAGCACTGTATGCAAAGTGCCATAAAAAGACACTTGTACCTTCACCTACATTGTTTTTATAAAAATGAAGGTGCCAAATTCAAATACTTTTTAGATCTGTACATAGTTATAGAAATATAAAGCTGCTAAGTAAACATATTTTCATCATATTAAAAAAACAGTGCCATACTGTGTAAGAATTCACAGAAACAAAAGTATAATCCCTGTTTAGGAGCTGTCCCTCATCCTCTACATTTTGTTGTGATACACCAAATGCTATTATTTTATTATTATTATCATTTCTTTATCAAGTTGAAATACACAAAAAAAAAAAGATTTTACACACTGTATTTCCGTTAAAATCAAAATGTATTTCTTATTCAAATTTAAGATTTCAGTTTATTGATTCAACCAATTTATACATGTCTTTTACTTGTATTCACTTTTCTGAAGTGACTTGAGCTTTTTTACCCACTGAGACACTCAGGTGCAACACTGTTTTCATATTTGTGTGCACTTGAATATTTGCAAGAGCACTTCTGTAAATATATGTATGTAAAAACTATTCTTCTTTACACGTTATCACTAAATTAAAGGCCATACCTCAATAAACTGTAGTTTAATTCCTTTATTTACAGTTGTGTACAATTATGAATGTTTTTCAGTGGTTTGGCTTAGTCTAGCATCACTCGTCCAAGTTCTCCTTTTCTAAACACTCGGATGAAATCATACGCTGCGGCACTGTAGTTTGGGACAGTGATGGTCACATTTCCTGAGGATGTAAAGAAAAAATGAAATGAAATTTTATATAATGTATTAATTATGGCATATAATTAGGACCAGAACAATATTCCCTTACCTACTCCCGTAATGGCTTTAACTCTTTGAGTCTTTCCAAGTTTTACTGCTATACGCTTAAGGACATGTTGGATGTCATCACAAGGCTCTTGGAGGTCATATCTTTCAACATAGCTGGACATAAAAGTGTGTAAAGAGTGTAAAACACCATCAAAAATCTATGTATATTGAGTTTTACAGAAAAGAAACTAACTTGAATTTTTTGAGACGGTTCAAAGAATAGAGCAAGTAATCCGCAATAATTTCTTCTCCAACTAAATGGTCCAGTATAGTACCTGAATATGAGCAAAAAATGTTAAAACAATATACATATACATACATACATATACATAAATTTATAAATGTTTACTGCAATGCATTAATGTCACTTGCCACATAAAGCCAACTTCATTCCTGTTTCAACGTCATTTATTTTAGGAGGTAAGACCCCTGGAGTGTCTAACAAATGCATCATTGGCCGTTCACAAACCTGCAAAAATATTGTTTAAATAAATCAAATCTATTTATTTATTTATATTTCTAGACAATTAACTGCATTAAACCTGTATTTTAGTCAGGACTGCTTTAGTTATGCCTGGCTCTCCTCCAACTCGAGATGCACGGCCTGAGAGAAGAAAATACATCAAATAAATAGAAACTACAGGTGTTTACATTTGATTTCATTTTTATGTTACCTTACCTTTCTTTAAATATGTTCTTCTCAATGAGTTAATAAGAGATGACTTTCCCACATTGGGAACTCCAATAACCATTAAACAATAATCTAGATTCTGCATGAATAAAACAAATAGCATTTGGGAAATAAAATCTTCCATAAATCTTTCTATAAATATCTTGTACAATTACCTCATCTCTGTTGAAACGAGGATTGTTTTCAAGAATTTCCATCACCTTTGGAACCAACTACAGAAATAAAGTAAAAACATAGCATCTGTAGTATGGATAATAACAGTATAGATTAATAATAGGAAAATATATTAAATAACCTTTTTAACATTTTCATCTCTTTGTTTTAGACAGTCTGTGAAGAAAACTTTTTGGATTCCATTACTGTGCAGCTGATCCCGTATTCTCTGCAGATATAAAGGGATTTTTCGATTATTAAGAATCACATGCACCTGAGATACATGTAGCCAACAGACCTGTTTCTGTGACATGTCAGCTAAATCCATCTTGTTCAAAACAAGGAGGTGTGGCCTGACACCCAAGGTCTCTTGAAACACTGGGTTTCTCCCAGAAAAGGGAATGTGGTTATAGTCAAAGAATCAGAAATTAAAAAGTTTTGGTATACACAAATCAAACTGAACAGAAATCATGCATTTTCTCTAGAGAGATACACAGGAATTTGAGGATATTCTGGCATCGTGTATTTCTATAATGCAGTCCACATTCTTCAGGTTGGCTCTCATCTGCTTCAATCCTAAAACAAAACACGCTATTTGTACATAATTCAGCTGAAGCTTTATTTTGAAGTCAGTTCGTTCAACCTTTTGCCATGTGTCCCGGGAACCAGTGAGCCACGTCCCGTCCACCAAAGTCAAACGCGCTTCTGAAACTGCCAACATTACAAAGTGCTTGATAGAGTTTCATCCTCACTCTTCAATAAATTATCAATACAGGGTTAAAAAGCAAAAATAATTAGGCTGAGGCGATGATTCCATGTGTTACACTGTTTACACGTCGACTAGACATCACTGCCACGTTGTGTCGTTCCGGGGGCAATGCAATGTCTGCTATACTGCCCTCTAATGTTTAAGAGTAGATGCTGCAGGAACAAAAGTTGATGGTGATTTGAGATATTAAACTAGTGAATACTTTGATCAGTAAAATTACTAAACAGTTAAATTATCAGAGATGAAATGAGTTTAAAGAATTCTAGCAAGTTTAAAATTAGAATTACAAGACAACATAAATTAAGTGAGACACAATTTCCATAAACATTTAAATAAATACACTTTCATTTATTTTATAAAAAATATGAAATGGGTTAAGTATAAATGATTTTAGAGACACTTTTTTTTTTTTTTTTAATTTTTTTTTTTTTTACACATATTATTCTTTTATTAAAACAAAAAAATCGACATTGAGCAAGAATGATCATAGTGCAGGATTAAACTGTTGAGTATTAACATTATCAACATTAAAAAAAAATAAAAAATAGAACGTTCATTACCCCCATTTGAAAACAAGATTCCCGGTGTCAATCAGATCTGCTCTCTGAAACATCACTGATCTTTGGAATAAGGCCTTATCTTAATCATCCATATTCACCAAGTGCGTCATGTAAGTCATGTTTTTATAAAGTGAACATTGTACATACTTCATAAGTTGCATAGTTAGCTATGACTTCTCTAAAGTTTTGATAGAACATGATTGGTGGAAGTGCTGGAGTAGTGAGAGAGGAGTCTGTCTGCCTCTCTCTGTCCCGACAGCAGAGCCCCATGGACCGTGGAGTGGAAACAAGAATGAGTGGCCTCACCAGCAAACAGCACCTGAAGTGGCTGAGAGACACAAGGAACATTGCTATTTGGATACAGTGTCAAAAATGGTTGAGGTTTTCTTTACAAATGCGGCCTTAACTTTCATTTGGAATTTATGTGGAATTTTTGTTCTTACTTGTTTGGTGAACTCTTTACAGGTTCTTATTCTTATATTATTTATTTGTAAAGAGACAGCACATATTAATGAACATTTTAAAATGTAAATATGTAGAGATTATAGCCAACGTGGCTAATTTCCATCTTTGGAAGGTTGATGTAAAACAGTCTACAGGACAGGGAAAAGAGCAGCAACAATCACTCAAAGCAAATGTCACATATTAATGAACATTTTAAAATGTAAATATGTAGAGATTATAGCCAACGTGGCTAATTTCCATCTTTGGAAGGTTGATGTAAAACAGTCTACAGGACAGGGAAAAGAGCAGCAACAATCACTCAAAAGCAAATGTAACACACCAGCACACTCACTATACACACAGCACACTCACTGCACACACAGCACACTCACTGTATGCACAACACACAACACACTCACTATATGCACAACACACTCACTGCACACACAGCACACTCACTGCACACACAGCACACTCACTGCACACACAGCACACTCACTGCACACACAGCACACTCACTGCACACACAGCACACTCACTGCACACACAGCACACTCACTGCACACACAGCACACTCACTGCACACACAGCACACTCACTGCACACACAGCACACTCACTATACACACAGCACACTCACTATACACACAACACACTCACTATACACACAACACACTCACTATACACACAATTTTAGGGTCCTATATGGAGTATTTTATTACATGACATGAGTGCCATGGGTGTGATTTGAACATTATAAAAGGTGTCAATCACATTACCACAAACACTTCATCAGCAACTTAAAGCAGAACTATTATACAAAATCGACTTTTTAGAGCGTTTAACCATGTTTTAGTTGTTTTCCCTTCTCATTTACCCTCTTGAAGATGTATTTGGAGTGTTTTGTGCATGTTTGAGCAATCAATCAACCCCCGTTTTCAACCGGCATACGGCACGCCACTGCTCTGTACTTACTTCATTCTTCAATTTTATTG
>KN483188.1:45758-61783 GCA_000787095.1 Periophthalmodon schlosseri | reverse complement strand
GAGCGTCGTCAAGTTATTTTTTGAATGTATGTTTTCTAAAACATTTTGGGATGATATACACTACTGGCGTTTCCCCAGGATTCCAAATTTAAAAGATGTGAAATGAAAAAATGAAAAAATGAAAAAAATGAAAAAAAAAAAAAAAAAAAGTGAAATGATTTTAAATGTAATCTTTGTTATGGGTAAATTCCTTATCCACAAGTGTTGGTTCTTAAAAACCAAACCATCCTTCCTCACATTTCATAAAGAACTTTGTATTTTTTTCTCATATGTAAGTTTTATGGAAAAGAAAGATGCTATAAAACTTAAAAATGTAATAGATGATCTAAATCTTATGGACAACCCCTAGTATTGTGCATAAATGTATATATATATGATTATTATCCTTTCTTAACGTTTTGTATTATTATGTACTTGAATTTAATCTTTTCCTCATCTGCATTCCTACGTAATACTTTGTCTGTTCTGACTATTAATTGTGGATCTTTTCTACTTTGCCACAAATGTTGTAAACCTTTATTACTATTAAAAAAAAAAAGAAAAGTCTCATGTTAATTCTCTCGTAGCCCAAAACCTCCAAAAGTTGGTCCAGCTCATACTGCTGGACGCGCTGTTAACTTCAACTGAACACTTCCGGAGGCCCTTTCGAAATAAAACCATCTGCTTTGACGAACTGCAGAATGGGTCTTATTGTGAAAAGGTTTTAAAATGACAATGCACTAACTCTGAGGGCAACATAAAAAAAAAACAAAAAAAACCAAAACTGTCCTGTCTAGAGTAACGGCGGGTTAAAGGTGATTTTTAGATGTAAATTATGCATCATACAAATAAAAAAATTGATCGCAAAAAAAGAAATAAATTATTGAACATAACGTGTAAAAGTACAGGCCTATTGTTTGATGAACAGTTTTAAGCATAGATGAGCTCTCACCAAGTTATTATAATAAGCCCATTATTATTGGCAAAAATAATAACTAAAATGCAGCAGAATCCAGAAATTTATGTGAATCTCCCTGTAGATTTCAGAGCCTCATGTTCTATGTTCCGCATACACAAGTGCGTGGATTTTAACACACAAAGGATCAAACCTGACTGTCCCTCTTGGTGTAATAAACATTGCTTACCCAGTCTACCGGTCTTGATCCTTCCTCCGCTTCTCCCTGTCGCTTCAAGAATCTGGACATTGGTAAAACCCGCAGCTGTGAGCTCCACAGCCGCTGATATTCCTGCTATTCCGCTTCCTACTATTATTATTTTAGCGTTTATGTTTTCTGACTTCACGGTGTCCATATAGAGAGTTTTATCTTAAATACACACAACCAGGCTTGTGTTGACCAGGGATTGTGAATATTACTTTGTCGTTTAAGAGAAAGTTGTAGCGGAACAGACACCGCACCAGTCTAGACAATCTGTAACAAAACAAAGGTCACATGTGTCTACTGCTTCCGGTTATACTTTCAACATAAGACCACAATCACGGATCAAAACATAACCAGACCAGAATTTAGTGTCTACCGAATTATTCATCGTTTGCTCAACAGCACAAAGGACAACATAAATATGTGTTTCTGAGATGTTTGTACTTCACATAGTTTAAATGTATAAATATATATGGTTAGGTCTAAGGCAATGGCATTGTTCTGTCAAAAGGGACTTGGATCCTATATGAAGTCATAATAAAACATGCCAATTTGAACAATCTCTAAGGCATTTTCTATGCAACATAAAGGCTAGAATCCACCCACTCTCTCAGGATACTCGCCTACTATTGTGTAATGCAGCTGGGTGGCATACACTCAAGCTTGTGGGAAATCACTGACAAAACAATGATAACCCAGCCTCTGTGAAAATAACCTGGAGCACAACAATCTGCTGTATTTGTCTAACTTTGAATGCGTAAACAAAACATTTGGTTTAACCAATGCTAACAACAAAGTGAATTGAATTTCCATCGCAGGTTGCATCGTGGCTTTGTTGAGTTAAACATGAGTCATGACAAAATATGCTTGTATAAATTAGTCAAATTTTGATACAAAACGTTTTAATAGCAGAGTTAATAAACATGGTATAAAATGAGGCTATAGAAAAAGAAGTACTAAGACCAAAAGTTACAAAGTTAGTTACAAAAACAACAGCAGGCTATAAGCACATTGGTGTTGCCTAACATACAGTACTATCCTGTGGCCACACACTTCCCTGTCGTCTACATTCACTGTATTTATGCTGTTCACAATGCAAATCTATCAATAATAGTGTTAAATCCATCCTTTATTTTAAATTACACAAAAGCACATGGTATATCTCATATACTTGTACTCATACTCGGTCGCTGTGGAGAGCCTTGTGTTCAAGCTGGTGCAGAATCATGGATTTAAGTGCACTGTATCTGCAGAAATGAAAAACAAATTAATTACTTCACCAATTAATCACCGTAACACCATTTACAAAACAAAACAAATTACAAAACAAAAGTAATTAAGTGTAAGGTTTAAAAGTATCAATCTTGTTTTGAAACAACATAAAGAGGTCAAGAGAAAGAGGCTATAAATCAGTTCAAACCATGTAATGTGTCCATCCATTGATTGATGACGTGGTTATTCATAATTACCGTAAAATTTGTAATACAATTTTAAGGACACTATTGAAATTGAGTTTTATTGATAAAGTTTATCTTATACCCCTTTATCAGTAAAGGCATAGGCCTATAACAATATTTTTGTGTTTGAAAATTAAAGTAAAGTATATTTGGATTTCTATAGTTAAGTGGTTCTACTTCTCTGCTGTTGCTAAACTACAATATAACATGTTTTCATAGAAACACTTGTGGTTATATAACCAGCTACAGGGGCCAGCTCCACGGTCATATGAGTTTAAGATTACACAAGGACAAACACAGATTGACAAATGCCTTACATTAACACTCATTCCATGTCTACAGGCTTGTTTTGGTTATGACTACAAATAATGTGATTGATATGATTCAAATTGTCATCAGAGAGTCCTTTGTTGAAACCAAACTGTTTCCCGCTGTGGCTAACTGTGTGGCTAACACTGATGGGAACTACTAACTTACTTTTTGGTCAGTTTGTTGATTTCCCGCTCCTCCTCCTCTTTTAGCTTTTCCACAAAACTGTCTAAAACAGGAATCTCAAATTTTATGTACTGAGCAACCTGAAAAAGAAAATCATAACAGTGCGGTTATCTTCAGGCCTGTCAACAGGAATTTTTTGCCTGGGGCAAGAAGTCTCACATGGGCCCCCCTCGAATATAAATGAATAGGAAGAAGGTCCAATTCTGGGCCTCTAAAACCCTGTGACCCGGGACAGGGTCACAGGGTCTACATCCCTGGTTATCTAAACTGCAGCTTTTGTCAGAAAAGTGGTTGACAAAAGGAAAAGGTGGAGAATCAGTAACAAGTGATAGCAAAAGAAAATTTCATTTCTGTTTTAGAGTGAAGCTCTTTTGCCATTCATCCAAGCGGCTTCACTCTAAAACTTTTGTCCAGTTGACAGAATTTAGTTTTTACTGTGGATTATACCTGGACGACTGAGGGATTACACAGACAGTAACAGTGATGCACAAGGGAAGCAAATGCCTTCCTGTGCCTGTGTAATACAACCCAATGAGCTACTATCTCAAAACAAGCACAGGCTCTAATAGACAGTTTGTATCTTTATAGAGTCCAATAATAGACAAGACGTTGTGGTGCTTTGCTGCCCCCCAAATATGACCAACCATGGGAATGACCAGTCGTTTACTTGTTGTGTAATAAAAGGTTATTTTTATTGTCTATGTCACCACAGATAAGACCAGACAAATGTTGCGAGCTTATCTCAGATCACTGTAGAGTAAACACATGTGAACCACGGGATGGGTGCATTATGTCACCAGAGATTATTAATTGTTGTGTACCTACATAAGCCAACATATTCTTAATATTGTGTTTCTCATACAAACAAAACATTAGCTGCTCAGGTCAAGCTATTGTTACATCAGCTCGCCACAGGATATCTCCCAGCATTCTGCTAAAATTAGCCTCCCAAAGTAATTTATGCTTGCTCCATTGTGCCTTTGTGTGCTCGGAGAAGTCCAGCACATTAAGCAGGTCACAGATTGTGGACATGATGTGAAAGCAGTGAGTGGAGGCAGGATGCCAAGACTCACATCATAAGTGACTTCCTCTCCCAGGTCGGCCTCCATGATAAAGATCTTGGAGATTTTTTCACAGGGCCCATAAAGCACACGGGCCACTAATGGGTACTCGCCATCTTTAAAACGTGTCTTTTCTGTGGGATATGACAAAACAAGCATAGAAAACACACCAGTCACACCATAACTATAAACTACTGAGGACACAGTTCAGAAAAATACACCTTACCTCCAGACTCATGCACCATGTAAAGAACAAACTCCTCACATTTATTCTCGACCTAGAAAACAAATAAGATGCATGTAAATATGAATGTATTGTAATTTACTCAGTGTAGTAAATTTGCAATATATCAAGGGAGCAATTAAAGGTGCACCATGTAATTTTTTCTGATGGACAGACCTGCTTCTGTCCTGCTGATGCTTTTCCTGGTATATTCTACTGTCATTAAACATCTCACCTGCATGTATTCAATGACTGGTGTTTTTATTGCTGAGAACTACCATGTATAACTCAGGCTGGCAGTGTCAACGGCTTGTTTCTACTAGAGATAGAGAATGATATATTGTGGGACTTTCTCCATAGAGATAAATTACCAACCGAATCTGTACAAATTATTGGAAAATGGGCCGGAGGTAAAACACCACAATTGCTGATTATTTGTCTAAAATAAAAGCTTGTTAATATTCATTTTCATCATGTATTGTTTTAGCAGTCCTTAAGCTGGTTCATCTTTTAGTATCTGTCTGTTATGTTTCCTGCCTGGCCAATCCTGTGTCTCACCTGCAGCCGCGTCTTCTATTTAAGGAGATTCTACACACCTGCTCCTGGCTGCTGCTCAGTCTGCCGTTTTGTCTCTGTCTCATTTAGTTTGTTAGTCACTCGTTTCTCTGTGTGTCTATCTTTGTGTGCTTGAGACACTTGTTAGTTATGTTTCTTGTTATTTTGTCACTTGATTCTGTTTGTAGGTTTACATGACTGTGTTTATTTGGGGACACTCGTGGTTTTGCATTGTGTTCTGTGTTCCTTATTTTGTCACTCATTTTTAATAGGCCTACGTGACTAGTTTTTTGAGACATGTTCCTTATTTTGTCACTCATTTTTAATAGGCCTACGTGACTAATTTTTTGAGACACTAAACTATTTTATTGATTAAACCTGTTTTTTTTGGTTTCTTAGTTTAGGTTCTTTTGTTTATACATTTGCGTAAATATTTTAGACCGCTTTTGTTACTTTGCCTTTTACAATCCTGTTCATTAAATTACAGCTTTATTTATACCATTTTAACATCTTGGTTTTCATTACTTCCCTAACTCTGGCAGGGCTGGGTCGTAACAGAAATTATATTTTGGGACATTCTCCATGGAGATAAATTACCAACCTTATCTGTGCAAATTGCTGGAAAATGGGCCAGGGGCAAAATGCCACAATTGCTGTTTGTCTAAAATAAATGTTAATATTCATTTTTATCATGTGTTGTTTTAGCTGTTTAGATGCTTTAGACAGGGATGCCCAGGCAGTCTCCAGTTCCAGCAGGGGGGGCTATAGAACATTCTTGGTGTAACCCCCACCAGAAAGATTACATAGTGCACCTTTAATTTCTCACAAAGGCCAATGACTACCCCAGAGGCATTGAAATAAAAATTTATTTGCAGTAAATAGCATTTTCTTGATGCTCAAAGTAGTAGTAGTAAACAGCCATGGGCTTTTTACCATCACAGCGGACTGTGTGACCTACACAGTCCGCTGTGACGGTAAAAGTGCTTGGAACTGGGTAAAAAGCGCTCAGATCATGTATATTTGTATGAATGGGGGCTTTAAAGCTGCTGTTTGACACGTTTGTCTGACGAGGCAATTTGGTCAATTTAATTATCGGCGACAGTCTCCTCCTGCCTCTGTCTGCGCAGGTGAGCCTGGGTCTGTCTGCCAGTCCCCCCCTGCCTCTGTCTGCGCAGGTGAGCCTGGGTCTGTCTGCGCAGGTGAGCCTCCGTCGTGTATTTAGCCACTGGTGAAGAAAAGACCACCCCGTATAGGGGAAGCGAGCGTGTGTGTGCGTATTCACGGGGCTCTGTCCCTTGAAGCGCATTGTCATAGAAATAAGCTCGGTGATGAGCTGATGGACTCTCACGTGGCCCATGGTGCGTGTTTGGGGTGAATGACGCGGTGTATGTAAACAAGGCCAACCCAAAAGTAAAGTAAACAGAACTAAATCTAGTGCACACCCTTAAAGTAAAAGTATATTATTGTATGTAAACAACAGCCACATAGAGACAGACAGTCAAACGGCTCACCCTGAACTTGTGAAGCAGAAGGTTTAGCACTTGAACTGTGGTCATTGAGCTGTTCACTCTGACATTCGTGACTGACCCAAACGCCGGAGTAAACACAGATGTCTAAAGCAAAACAAAAACAAAACACATTACTGGTAATCCTGTCATTAACATCATGTGACTCCAGCTCTTGAACAGTTTAAACCAGTTTGAACAGGAAAACTAAAAGAGAGGAAATCCCTACCCTGTAATGTACATGTTCAACTCTTTCTGGGAAATCAATGGGCTGGCCTAAGTAACCATCTTAATAAAACAAGCCCACAGCTGCCTTTTTACTTTTACTACAGGCACATCCACACAGGAAGCCACAGCCCTCTGCACCTGGAGATGTGTCAAAACCAGGATACACTAACGGGGAACACACGATCATTATGCTGTGATTGTTGCACCTTGTGGTTGTAAAAATGTCCGTTGATGGAGAAGCGGTGTGTGCGCAGTCGCTGCAGGTTTTCTGAGGTCTGTGTCTTTATCCTCCTCTGAACTCTCATGAACGAGGCGTCACTCCGAGTCCTGAGCAACTGTGGGGAGTCCTCCTCTTCCCCAGACACTTCACTACCTTAAACAGACAACAGAACTTTGAATATTGTAGTGGAACAAAATAACTACTAGTCTAAGACCAAATGATTGTGGGAGAGTAATTTCAAAATAGATTTGCATTTTTTTATTGTATTTTATTTTTTAAGTTTTGATTTTTTGGTATTTTTGGGGGGTATAGTTGATAGGAAAACTAGATCTATTGTATTATCAATATTATTATATTTATTTTTATTAAGAAATAAACCCTCTTTCTGAAATATATGTCTACTAAAATAGTTTCCAAATGGCTGTGTAATTCCTCAGTTGTCCAGGTATGATACAGACAAAGACGTTTCAATGAGCAGAGAAACGTTTTCACTCTAAAACTTTTGTCCAGTTGACAGAATTGAATTTGAATATGCTAAGTTTCCCTCTGGGGTTAAATATAAGTGCTTCTGATTGAGAAAGCACTCATATTGTACATTTCAGAATAAACAGCTTTATGTACACTAATACGAGATTCACCTATATTTCAAAACATGACTGTGGAGATATTCTATTATCCTGCATCTGAGTCTTTATTTGAAATGGCTCTTTATGGAAGTGAAGTGTAGAAAAAGTGTTAGCGTTAACAGATCTATCACATGACACTGTCGAGATGCTGAAAAGTGCGTTTTTATGTTGAAGTAATGCATTAGAAACCTGCTGCTGACACATGGCCATGGGTAAATTGATTGCCCATCGTCACTGGAGCCATGACCAGATTTAAGTGTTTGTGTGAAACACGTGAGGCTCTACTTTTTCCAGTGGAACTGTTGACAGAAGCACTTCTGGACTTTAATCTGGTTTAGTCTAATCTGTGATGATGCAGGTGCCCACACGTGCCGTACGCTCACCTGAGGATCCACTGGCTCTGGGTCTGTCCAGGGGATTATTGTTGGCTTCTCCTGGCAGCTTCTTGGCTACACTCAGTCTGCAGAAAGATAAAATGTAGTGGTGCAGTGGGTACAGAGCAGCTGGTGTTTTGACCATGAGCTTTACTTTTGAATACTTTCTCCTAATTTCTTCTTCTTCTTTTACAGAGTATTGCTGGGTTTCAGATGGCATCACAACATTCTATAGGCCAATAATATTTAATACAGATGTGTGGCAGCTAAACTGAATATTGTTATAATGCTGTTTTTGAGTTTGAGTTCAAGTTCATGACTCTAGTTAGAAATGATCAGGTTTAACACTCGGGCATTTACCTTTTGGATATTTCATAGTAAAGTACAATGTAATCAACAGGGAAAACTGCCTCTTGCCCCCCATCTGGGAGTATGACATCATCACATTCTAGTATCTGAAACCCACCAATACTTTGTGTAGAGCAGTGGTTTCCATGTTTTTCTGGCATGTTTTTAGTTATGTGTCCCCTGAGTATATTTGTTGTGTACCCATAGACTAAATAAGTAGCGGACTAATGGACTGTGACCAGCCAAATGAAGCTCATCGAGGCTAGCACTTATAAGGGCAAATCTGGAGCCGAGATACATAGTTGGAATTCCGACAACGAGTATCATAGGAACCAAAGAGCCAATCCGGAGCGAGGCTGTTAACGGTAACGCCCCTTCCCGCCCGCACCACTAGTTTAGCAGGGAGCGGGCGCTTAGCAAGACTGTCAATCAAACCTACTGCTAGCGTTAGCGGGAGTGACCTCGGAGAAAGAAGGCAGCTGATTTGTCTCTTATTAATATTGATATCTTGTGTTACAGAATCATGTAGAGCGGGTCAGTAAGAACATTTTAAGACTAAAATGACGAGCCTGATGGCAGCATTTACGGGGAGAGGGGTGACCATTTTCTAGTTTAAAGTAAAATGAATGATCACTTCCTATTTGGAACGTGGCAGCTTGCAGGTTAGCTATGTCCATTTATATTTACAGCCTGTGGGTGTATCCAAGGCTTAAAGTAGGTGTGGCAGCACATTTACACTTTTAAGCACGCCTGGGAGATCTCTTGAAATGATCTTTTAATGATCTATGAAAAATGTGACACGGATTCAGTTTTTAGTTTGTTCTTTTATGGTTGTTTTTCTTGGCTTGTTCTATGTTTTTTTCTGTCCTACCTGTGGAGCTGAAACCTCTCGTTGTCATCGTGCATCTGAAGCCTGATTGGTCGACGCAGGCCCCAATAAATGTTCAGGAGTCCCTCAAGGATGAGCTCTCCATCCTCCTACACACAAACACACACACATAGACAATAATGTAACAATGGGTATCAAAAGAGCAGCTCTGGGAGGATATCCTACTGGCCGACTGCCACAGGGGCTCAATATCAGGTGTACGTGCAGGAATAGGCGCTCATAACTAAGGAGCAAACTGTTCATCCCAGTGAAATTCCACCTCCTCCACAGCATTTTTTCCAAATGCACAAGACCAAAGTCACGTCTGGGTCAAAAATGATGGTCACGTACACAGAGTTCACCAAAAGGAAAATATGTCTGGAGCTATTTTTATCATTTGATTTGAATGTGTCCTCAAAATATAGCCAACTTAGTCCTGATTTACAACAAGAAACAGGAATACAGAGCATACTATATCACAACATACATAAGTTTTTAGGATTTCTTTTACTCAATGCATTCTTCAGTTTCAGAAAGCACGGCTGTTGTCTTGTTTAACCCAAATTTCATTGATGGAAATGTATATAAATCAGTTTCACAACCAGATAAACTCAAGACTCGTTATCCAATAGTCAGAAGACCCACTTATCAGCTGATCTAGTAAAAAGTCAGTTGGTCTGCTTGTCCTCGGGCCATTTTAACCAAACTAAATTCCGTGGAAACGACATGAGTTCTAGGACATATCTGAGCACGAGCCCTAACCATCAATATGTTTTTTATTCTATGACCCTAAATGTATCCCAGCTGTTTATCCTTTTGGCATACATGTTCCTTTCTGCATTCATTGGTCAAGGCAACTCAAGGCAACTTTTCTTTATCCAGGCTTGCGGTTGCCACAAAGGGAGCAATGCTGTGACTTTGTGTTACTATTATGAGTATGATGTATCAAAGAAAATTATCAAAGAAAATCTGTTACATTAATTTTTTTTTTTTTTTTTTTTTACAAAACACCATAGATATTACAACATATTTAAGTTAAAATTTGCTAGTGTCTTCGTGCTGTTTGTAGTTATTTCTCTTACTGTTCACAGTAGAACACAATGAAGTACAGAGGGGGATTACGGGAGGGGGGTCATAATCATTGTTTTTGCAGTGTAAACATTGGAACCAGCTGCACCACTGAACCTTGGTACCCTGCCACTCCTGCTTCCTGAACACTCCCTCCGCCTCTCCCTCCCTCTTTCTCCCTGACACACACACACACATCTACACACACAGAGAGAGAGAGAGAGGGAGAGAGCTAATTTTAGAAGCATGGACTAATCTCTCACGGCGCCGTGTCTCTATAAAGCCTGGATACGCATTCTGGTCCAGTCAGAAGCATCACAGACTTGACAACAACAACATCACTGCTTGAAAACACCAAAGCTAATGAAACAACTGCAAAGGTAAGACTCTTCTTCCGTATAAGAACCTCATTTACTGTATAGAGAGATATATTGGATAGTGTTTAATTACATTTACAAATCATTTTTCAGCCACTAATTTTATTTTTTTTTGTTAAGTTTGGGGCATATTTTGTACATGTACTGTTATCTAGATTGATTTAGTAATATTGAAATTGTTCCTCTTGCTATTATACTGTTGTAAAGACACGTGTCCAATTCTTCTAAATGTTTCATAGTGAAACAAATACATAGTGTTCAAATTCTGTTTTTTTCAGTCAGGGAAAAAAA
Source organism: Periophthalmodon schlosseri (assembly GCA_000787095.1). NCBI lineage: Eukaryota > Metazoa > Chordata > Actinopteri > Gobiiformes > Gobiidae > Periophthalmodon > Periophthalmodon schlosseri. The sequence continues at coordinate 50,948 of KN483188.1, read as the reverse complement.
TTATGTCCTTCATTTACGTAACTGTGTGTTATTGCGAGGCGCTAAAATGTTTATTATGACTGTCTGAATCTAAACATGATCTTTTTTTTTTGTACAGAATGAAGCACAGACGACTGCTGCTGTCCCTGCCTCATCTCCCCACTATCACAGAGACACTGGAGGACGCCTCTCCCCAGAGCCTGTACCAGCCTGCTCACACCTTACCCTCTTTGGATGATTATATGGCCAGCATGAGGGCCCTGGCTTGTTCTTCAGAGGCCCCCAGCTGTGGACCGGTGCGTCTCCAGAGAGGACAGAGGGGGCGGCCCTGCTCTAAAGCCCAAATGAAGCTACCTGCGACAGGCTCTTTACCTCGCGGATCTCCTCGAGCACTAAGGACTTCCAGGGGTCTAGCCCAGAGTGCAGAGGAACTATCCGTGAGGCTGAGCAGAGAGAAGGACTGCAGAGGCAAGGACCCAGTGGACTGGTTATTTGGACAAAGGACTTGAAGGAGCTGCTTTGTTCGATGAAACCTCGGGGACATGATAAACAAACATGCTGGAGGACCTCCGTGTCAAAGACTGTACAATGTGCTGGATCAGAACAACTATTTATTACTTACACACTGTTTACATTCTTAGATTTTGTTTTTTAATTAAAAAAAGAAAAATGAAAATTTCTATTTTTGTGTGTCTCATTTACAGTATCTAAGTTAAAATATATATCAAAATCACTTATTTTGTAAAATTGGTGATTTCATTTTTCAGTAGTTCTATACAATTTTTAGATTTTGTAATAATGGTATAGCTGCAGTAAATGGTTTTCTGTTAGAGACTGATTCCAAAATCTGGTTAGTTTCAAGTTTTGCTCACTCCCAATTTCCAAGACTTCTTTGTCCCATGAGACGTAAGCCCATACTGGCCAAATATGTCTCTAAAACACATAACTAATTTCAAGCCTTTGAGGCATAAGGATACAGCAGTTCAATACAATCAGATGAATCTTGATTTAAATCATCTGTAACTAATCTATAATTGATACAGCACAGGCTCTAAAACGTATCATGTGCTGAGAGAAAAGGTTTACCAACACAGAGCAGTAAACAGCACAGGAAAAATATATAAACATCACCAAGAAGTCCCGTACCCTATATTAAACAAAACAAGAAAAAGATAACTGTTGCATCCCTACGAGGGTGTACCTCGGATATACAAAAAAAAAAAAAAAAAAAAAAAAATCATTCAGCTGTTCAACACAAGTGAAATACTGCCCTCTTGTGGTAGAAATTGGAACTACAAATGAAACCAAAACAACATTTCCTTGCAGCACCACTAGAGGTCCCCATTGGCACAAATTATGAAAAACCTATGCCCACCGACCTGAGCTCACTTTCTTTCTTCCGTTCCCAATTTTGTTCCAGATTTATAATACACAAGCTTGTCACATTAGATCAGTTGGGACTTAAGATTACTTATTTGTTTATTAAAAAAAGACAAAAAACATCAGGCCTGATAATACATTTGTGAACATGTGACTGTAGGTAAAGCAGTGAAAGTACAAGTTAGAATTTGCTCCTTGATGTTTATTTTGGCTTGAAGTGAAACCGCCTCACATAAACTTACCCTATCACCTGACAGCACCTGCACGACATGAGCCACGATGTAGTGGTGTGAAGTAGTTACTATTTTATTTTACCCCATTTTGTCCGATAGTGTTAGCAAGTAATAATGTAAAAGTAAAAGTAGTAATATAGTAATCTGTCTGTCTATGAATGACAGTGCTACGTGATGGTGGTTTCTCATTCACAAAACTATTTAAGTCACATTACAGTTTCCCATGGCATGGTGTGGGATTGTGGCCAAAATGGTGAGTCACTGGTGAGTAACTCCTTTGTCCTCAAATACAGGCCTGGTGAAAATATCAACTTCATCCGTTAATTCATGCAACTTGTCAAGTGACCTAGGTTGGTCATTCTTAACCAATATTCCCGTAGTGTATGGATGTCAAGATTAATCAGATCATTGTGATTAAGTTCACCATATAATTGTAAAAAAAAAAGAAAATAAAACTAAAAACTATCTAAAAATTTTGAAGCAGTAGAAAGTCATTATAATTCAATCTCTACTCAAAAAGTCACATTTACAGAAAGTTTGATTTCACAAACTAGATAAATGGTGATCATGATTAGACAGTGAATTAAAGCAACACTGTAACTTTCTGGAACTAAAAAGTTAAAACTACGATTTGGAAAATCTGAGACAGGTTGGTTTTATGCCATACTGTGGGATTTTATAGCCAAACGAAGAACATTTCCATGGAAACAAGCAGGTGGCCCTCCTCCAGGCCAAATAAGAGAGTCAGTTTGGTCAAGATCTCGTTCACAGTAAGGACACAAGCTGTTCTGTTTTTCGGTGCAGTTTATTTTGGGGCTAGTAAGTTACACAGTGGGGCTTTGAGGATTACACTGTTAGTCATGTTGACATAACACTGAAACAACGTGACATACATATTTTTACCGGTACCCACCAATAATTGCGCACATCTGAATCTGATCAGCTCTCGGGTGCCAGTGAAGGGGATTGTTGTTGGTATTTGGAGTGAATATCCTTCGCGGAGGTATGCACAGCAATATTTACTGGACTAATGCCTGTTTTTGGGGATCTGAGTAATAGGAGTAGTCCGGCAAACCCACAGGCCTACACCACAGACGACTTGAACGACCACTTCTGTTTTGTAAGTAAAAACCTCAAATGTGACAAATGAATGCAGCATTTCCTGTGTCTTGACCCACATTATTTTAATTATTTTTGGCTGTCTGGAGATTAAGTGATGACACAAGACCTTAATACCACAGTGGAGCGCCCCATGACCTACAACAAACCTCCAAAGACTACTACAAGGTGTTGCAGTTACACTGAAAAAGTCATATAGCCAAATCATATTAGAATATAACTCTTTCTTTATCATTACAAATAACCAATCCCGTATCTGTTGGTGTTATTAGCACTTACCCAGACCTGTACATGTATGTTGTATGAAGCATGTTTTGCCAATGGGGAATTTCCCAAGTTGACCAGAGTGAGTGAGTACAGTTGGGGGACTCAAAACATCATGACCAGCTTTTCCTTCACACAATCACAGCAGTATCCAATGAGAATCACAAAGGGAAACTCCAAACCATAAAAACCCATAGTATAAGAATGTAACAAATCACCACATTGCTGCAAACACCTTCACAGTCTCACCACAACAGTAAAACATTCTCAAACATAAATTCTATTGTGCTTTGCAAGGCGCTTGGCATAACGTTTACATGCTGCCATTGAAAAATTATAGCACTTTCTTTTTAACTCAATGCCAACCTTCGTTTGTTGAGCTTGCAAAAATACTGCTAAGAAACTGCAGTTCTGCGTCTCGTGCCATGTTCCGTCGCAGTTTAGTTGTATGCATGTGAATCAGGTTTATGCTTAAACTGATTCCAGGGCTTGTGTGACCTATTTTACAAATCTGTTTTGATTGCAATGCTACACTGTCTCACACAAGGATGAGAAATTGTGTCTACCATAGAATATCTTTAGGCTTTGTTGACATTCTTACCTCACGCGTCCTCAGCTGGAAGTTTTTGCCTTCATGGTAACAATTATAGGTCCGTAGAAGAGATAAGATGTCCGCCCTAAGACAAAGCTGACAGAGTAATTGTTCCGTAATATTGATGGAATATGCTGTGAAAAATGTAAGACTTACCTTGGAATGAGTTTCTCTTCACTGAGCTTCACACATGCCTGGTGCTCCCCCATTTTGGCTGAAACCCTGCTGTGAAAACAAACAAATAAAAAAGTTTTATTATATTTTTATTAAACCAAAACAATATGAAACAATATTTATGTTTTTCTAAGAGATTATGAGATGACAGTACAAAAATACATTAAAAATATTACACGCTTTGGCATAGAACCAACTTGCAATGTAAAGACAGAACTGAATGCCAACTAATGTATCTTTAGTTCCTGGGTAAATGCTCAATGCAGACCTTAGGATGTATATAGAATTTCTTATGTGTTTCTTATGGACAGCATAGAGGCTCACACTTCACAGCAAAAAGTTGTTCCTTTCTGTGCTGAGTTTGCATGGTTTCTCTTTGTCTGGGTGGATTTCTTCTGGCAACTCCAGTTTCCCCCATCAACCCAAAACATGCAGAATAGATACAATCCTCCAGCAAACGTAGTCCTGACCAAGCCTAGCAGCAAGGTCACAGAGATGGGGCCACAGCCCACGGCTCCTGACAGGTTGACCCAGCGGCATTGAACGATGGGTCAAATGCAAAGAACAAATTTCCCTACCAGGACAATAAAGTGTGCCTTAACCTTAATTTATCACAAAATTGAATCTAAGCATGGTAGCCAGCACATCCAGCTGCAGAACCTCCAGAATGCTGCTGCTCGGGTCCTGACTAGAACCAGGAAGTACGAGCACATAAGTCCTGTGCTCAGGTCTCTGCACTGGCTCCTGAGGCTCAGAGAATAGACTTTAAAGCAGCTCTGCTTGTTACAAGTCTCTCCATGGCCTAGCACCAAAGTACATCTCTCACATGTTAGTGCCATATGAACCATCTCACACACTGAGGACTTCAGGGACCGGCCTCCTGCTGGTGCCCAGAGTCAGGACTAAACATGGAGAATCAGTGTTTCAGTTTTATGCAGCTAAAACCTGGAACAGTCTTCCTGAAGATGTGAGACAAGCCTCTACTTTGACAATGTTTAAATCCAAGCTCCAAACGGTTCTGTTTAGCTGTGCATATGACTGAAAGCTTTTTATTCTGCACTCTTCTCTTTTAATGTTAATTTTCTGATGATTATTTATGTTTTGATTTGTTTGTATTGTGCGTTTGTCATTCTTATTCTGTAAAGCACTTTGAATTACTTTGTGTACGAATTGTGCTATTCAACTAAAGTTGCCTTGCCTATTTATTAACTTGTTTCAGTGAAAGCCAAAGTTGAATCTGTCAACTGGACAAAAAGTTGTAGGAGTGAAGATGTTCTTTCTCCTACAACTTTTTGGTGTAGACATCTTGTTTCGGTGAAGTTATGATTAAAATAATATAATCCACATTAAAACACATAATCCACATTAAAACACATTTTCTAATCTTATTTTTATTGTGTTCATAATTTTAGATTCATAAAAATGTGAAGAAAACATATTGCATTGTTT
>KN483188.1:35309-45704 GCA_000787095.1 Periophthalmodon schlosseri | reverse complement strand
GATACAGAATTAGGGGAAATCACATGGTGCTGTTGACTCTGTTCCAGGTAAGAGCAATGTGGCAAAGGCTAAATGCAGTAAAAAGCTACAGTATAATCCTTGTACCCAAAGACACTACACACATCCACACACACTGTCCATGAAAACAATTATCAGTTTAACAATAGAAGAGCTTGAAGGTTTTTCTGCAAAATTATAAAAATATTTACAGGAAGCACTTTTGGCAGCACGATATGTTTTCAGTGTCCTTGTTGCTGTCAGGTATTTTAGGCATAATTTCTAAAGTAATAATGCCCTTGAATGTGCGTCCTTCCTAATCCTCTGACTTCATTTTTAGAGTAAAAGTAGCATGGGGACTTTTTCTGGAATGCCCAGTAGTTGCTTTGTGTGGGGGAGGAGCTTCGGTATAAAAGAGACGCACATGTGTCTTAGGGGCTCAGTAGCGCCTGTCCCATATCAGAATGGAGCTGTATTCAAGATCCCTGTGTCAATTTGGCTTTCTGATTGCCCTGTGCACACTACTCTCAGGTAATAACAGCCTTACGATTACTATTTTTGATTAGTGAGTCAGTCTAGGCATGTGTTTTACTGTAGTCTGCGGTCCTATAGCAACATCTTGACTTATCCTCTAATCTTGTTACTGTGTCTGTGCAGTGAGACAATCTGGCAGCACGTTTGTCCCGGGACGATGTTTATGTCCAAAAACCCAACTAAGTGTCAGGGGTCCACTTAAAGAGCTCTCAGTCTTGCCCAAGAACCCCAGCTGTGACAAGATGACAGTCATGTAAGTATCAAAGACTGTGTTCACGTTCACTCTGCATTTCAATACTTGAGTTTAATAATCATTTGAATCTTTTCAGTGTGACAATGAAGAGGGACAACGTAGCAGTGTGTCTGAGTCCAGAAGGTCCCATGGGCAAACAGCTGATTCGTTGTTGGAATAGGTAAGTTTTGCATTACTAACCACTAACCAGGCCATACAGTGTTGTACAATATAATGTGCTGTGTAGATTTCCAGTAAATCACAACTGAAGCCGCATGCGGTTAAACCGGTTTCAGTGATAACAAAGCAGCAGCGACGGCTTAAACAAATATTTAGAAACACGAGTTTGAACATTATACAGCCCCACTTCAAAAATAAAGTTGGAATGAAAATGTTTTGTGGAGGGCTTAAAAAAGACATACAATTTACATAATGGCACCACAACTTTTTTTCAAACAAACTGAATCACTGAGCTCACAACTGATATATTATTAAGTTACAGGCTTTAAACTAAATTTTTAACATTTTTATTTCCCCTAGGGCCCATAAGCTTGGCCGTAACGTGAAAGTATGCCTCAGGAGAAACAGGAGGCGGCCAAAAGGTCATCGACAGAGACAGCGACAAAGACACCGGGATCAGAACCACAGCGGGTCGGCGTCCACATCCCAGTGAACGCCCATGGGGTCAACTACTGCAGAAGGAGATTTGTGCTCCAGCCTCTTCAAGGCCTGGTGGAGCTGTATAAAGAACGTTTTTCATGTTTCATTTCAGCCTTGTGTTGTTGTCTGCAGCATTTGAAGACAACAGTGGCTTTGTATGGGACTGATTTCACTTTAGGCCCTGGAGGCTTATAATTTGTACATAGATCATATAGGAGTGACTTTATATTAACTGCTGACACTATTTTGTATTTATTTTATATAACTTTTGTATGTTTGCAATAAAAAATGAGCAAAGCTACACTGTGATCTATGTCTTTTTAAAGGTGCACTATGTAAATGTTCTTGTTTAGTGTCTGGCCTCTACTTGTCTCCATGGAGATGTCACTGCTTTGTCTTGAATGTTCCACATTACGGCATAAAAACACGTATATCTCACCTTGGAGTTAAGCAGGTGATGCAACCAGAACACATCAAAGGTCAGATCTGTGGAGAGGCAAGCCTGCTCACAAACAATAAAAACGCATCTTTTTTATTTTTTAGCAATAAAAACTCAGTATGGATATGTTTAATGCCATTCTGTGGAAATGTAACATAGTGTTCCTTATATGGGATTTGTGAAGGCTATAGTTTCTATGGGGTCAGACCCTTGTGACAACATTAGGAAGTGACTCAGCCGTAGACACAATCCAAACATGTCTTACTTGAAACATACAGAGCAGCTACAGTTAAGTGTATGCGTTACTGTCCTCGTTAGGATAAACTTTTTTTTTTGTAGCAGCAACGGGCCAACACTTGTAATCACCAGGGATCAGTGTTTATGGCTTATAAGTGGGTGTTTTGGAGATAAAATGCTGTCAATCTTAAACTAACTGTGACAGGGGTATGAGACAAGACATGCAACTGAAGGAAATAGACACAAACATAAACAACTTTCATCCTGTTTGCTGCACCTTCTATTTTCTATGTTCAATCCAGTCTTCTCAGGAAAAGTGAAAACCCGACATGCACCGACCCGCTTGTTATTGAACCTAGCATATTAGGACAAGAGTTTTGAGTGAGTGAGATTATTGCTCCAGCTAACTCATCTGGAAAGTGAAAGCAAAGTGGTCAAGTGACAGTACTGCCATTGTGTCCCGAAGGAAAAGGGACTTTCCTTATTACCTAGTTAACAAATCATTCAAGTCATGTGTATAGTAGAGTGAAGACTGAGTAACAGACAGGTAACTATGAGGTCTGTCATCAAGATATGTATTAGATAACCCAAGTGAACCGTTTAGTGTTTAGTCTGTTAAATGAGGCCACCTAGTGCAGCCAGATCCCTACTAAGGAAAAGTAAAATCCATTTTCTGAGTTACATGGATACAATTGTAGTTCATCTATTTTTATGTTATATTGTTTAACTTATTTTATTAACATACATCACCTTGCAGGTCAACTGGTCTTACTCCTTATGTTTTTCCTCATAATGTTTCAAAGCACATGATCGATGTGACTCTGCAGTTTCTATTTGCTTTGAACATTACAGTGACTCAGGGGTTATGGCTCTTATTTAAGGTTTAAAAAAAGTAAATTATTAACCCTAGAGCCATCAGTATATCCCCAAATCTGGCATGTTCAGTAGTACTTAAATACTTATTTTTTATTATCCTTTCATAACAACGGTTTAATCGGAGCTTGTGATTCATGCCGTTCAATGATTTACAATGTGCGTTCAGTGTCAATGTCAGTTCAAAGTGACAAATGTACCTTGTTGAAAAGGTGAGCGATCAGACAGAATATAAGATTTTTATAAGCCACAATGCTACCACCTGTCGGCCATTTAGAGTAATGCAACTTTATAAACTAGAACAACTAAATGTCATCATTGGTGAGGAGGAGGAGGAAGAGGACGAGGTGGTGGTGAGGAGGAGGAGGAGGAGGAAGAGGAGAAGGAGGAGGAAAAGGAGGAAGAGGAAGAGGAGGAGGAGTATAGGCAATGCTTAGATAGGCTTACTTATGTGAAGCAAACACACAATGCTACGTCTAGGCTCATAAAAGTGCAAATCTCTGACTCAATACTTCATAAATGTCAAAAAGTCCACAAGTTACACTTGCACAATACATTTGGCATTTAAATGCTCTTGAAAACATAGTGTGTGTCTACATACTGTGTCTGGGAAATGTGTCTGACGCACACTCAGCTGAACTAAAAAAGAACTGCTGCATATAGTCTGGTCATTCTGTGTCTGGTAATGCTGATTCGGCTTTTCTTCTCCATTTATATTAATTACTTCAGAGCAATTCAATTTTCTCCAGTGACCCCTGCGCTTGCCTGCCCCCTCAGAACCACTGCTGATAAAATAGGTGCATAATGGAACGGTCAGTCTGACACTCATACATATTTATACACCATAATGGTAACATAAATATTCCATAACTTAAAGGTTTCCAGTCTGTCGCCATTACGATGAATTATTCAACAAATGCACGCCAAATCTATCCATTATTACGCATGGCATAGACGCGCGTGGACAAAACATTGTGTGTGTGATAATGCTACGTTTTGGAGCGCTTTGTATCCAAACTAGGCTCGTTCCCAAGACGGACAAAGAATCTCCAGTGCGCGTTCGTTAATTGGTTTGATCATGGCGGGATTCCAGTTCAATTATCTTCCACCTCAAATTGCAGCTGAGCCCAACCAGTATCCAGTTCCCACGCGTAAAAGCCCGGGACCGCGCAACCAACGGGGTAGAGACACAGACACCATCCAAAACTAAATCACCCAACAATATTCTTTTGCACGTGTTTTATTGATACGTTTAATGTTTAAGTTTTGGCTTCTGTTGTTATAGTTCAGCTACCCCGAAACAGCTTTTTGCTAAATAGGCAACTAAATCCTTTCTATTGCAACATTAAAATAAAAATGTTTAAACTCCTCTTACCATAGCAGACAGCTTTTTTTCCTCAGTCTCCTCTTTCCGTGCGTCCCCCAGCGTCGTGCGCGGAACCCCACTTATCAGTAGCGGTCTTCATGCCCCTTCTGCTGTACGGTATTCACGGCTGAAGAGATAAAAATGACAGCGTGATGATCCAACAGAAGTCCGCGCTGATACGTATCCACCAATCAGCTTCGAGCGTGGGCGGGGCGCACACCTCTGTCTGCTTCAGTCTGCTAAGTGTTTTTATTTTTGCTTTTCCCAATCATCTTAAAGGGGAACTATGTAAGTTTTCTGGTCGGTCTGTCACCATGTCTTCGTGGAGACTGAATTTCTTTGCCTAGAATCCTCTACAGAATGGCATTATGGCTTTATTCACTTACTCTACATTTTTATTGCTTAAAAATACTAAAACATGTATTGGAAAACATGTATTCTTACTGTGAGTTTGGTCTCCTCTCCACAGATCTGACCTTTATCTTGGCTTGGTCTGGCGTCACCTCCTTGTATCCAAGTAAATAGTAAGTACGTAGGCTATAATGCCGTACTGTGGAACATAAAGCCATAACATCTCCACTGAAGACGTAATGTTACTTAGGGCTACAGACTATAGAAATACCATAGGAAGTTTTAGGCCTGTATTTAGCCTAAGATACATTTTCCACTTCTCAACAATCAAGTCATTGTGTGAGCTGGTGGATATTCTGCCATCCTGTTTTTGCACCTGAGTTTGCCCTTTAGGAAACCATTGTTGGGTGGATTCACATACTCTCGGAAGCGTTTTTTCCTGCCTCCCTTTTGCTCTAATGGGTAAGATTTATGGGTTTAAAATGTACAGAGGAAGTCGGTCACTCCAATAGCTGAATCACTTCCCTTCTTCTGTAGAATATTCCATTTAAAACTGTGATCTTTAAAGAAGTGGTCAGAAAATCACATCCCTTATTCACACGCAGCTCATAGCAGCTCATTGGGTAAGATCACTTTAAATGGGACCCGACCCAATTGCCTAATTTGCAGTTTCACATTATCAGCAATTAGGAACTATGGACAACCCCTCAGTGTTTCCTATGGTATAAACAGCATGGCCTTCCCCCTGACTGAGTTCACATGTCTCAATGTCGTCCTCTGACACTTATTGTGAGCAAACCAGTTCCAAAGCCTAACACAAAGCTGCAGGGGATGTTCTTTGAATCGGCATCACCCTCGGAGAATAACTCACTTGTCCAACATACGGGGTGCTCCTTATGTCTTTGTGAGCATGTCTGTCTGCATAGTCCCATTGAGATGTCTTTTATGAAATGGGTTATTTGATGTTATATTGATCCCATCTTTATAGCTTGGCTGCTGAGGAGAGGCTGGCTGGAGGCTAGACGCTTACTGTACTGTGGGCTATATCTGCAGTCTGGGGGAACAAAGGCGTGCGGGATACAGTGTGTTTTGACAGAGAAAAAAACTGTATTGATTTATGACCTGAACCAAAGGAAGTGCAAGTATCAGGCGGGTGCATTTTGTAACGCAGAAAATGATATAGACATAACATAATATCTGGAACATCTGAAACTTAAGAAGATATACAAAACAATTATATTTTGTTTATTTGCATACTAGACCATTAAGATAGTGAAAAGAAGGGCATGTGGTGCGGAAAATCTAAGCCAAGTCTGCATTATTTATAAATATTTAGCTCAGAAGGATTTTTCCAAATACACAAAAAGCATAATCAGGTATTTACCAGGAAAGATCATGGCTGCAAAAGCTGGATTCACATAAATTGACCAACCACAATTAACTTTAACATCTTTAACCCCTTTCCAACATTACTGCTTTGGGATTTGCTTTGCGCTGGTGGTAGCATATGGTCTACCTTCACACCACAGAGACCGATCTGATAGGTCTCGCTTCACCATTTTAACACTGCTCCTCCCTCACCCACGTCGCCATGGCCACCGCTCTCACACGACACACAAAGACGAGCTAATGCTCCAGTCTGTGGGTAATACACCGGCACCTGCTTCAGAACGCTTCGCCGTCAATGCTCAGACACTCAGCAATTGAAAGAACTGATCTAATTTATTTCTTCATAAATTATGCATGGTGTAGTAACAAGACTGGAAACATGCAGGGTTTACCTTTACAATCACGCTAAAAGCCACGTCTACATTAAATTACACCTAAATGGAAATGCTGAAAATGTCTTTGCATATATGGTGAAACATCAATACAAGGCTAAGCAAATTTTAAAATTACATTTCTTTAGCTATGGAGGACTCAAATAAAATGCATTTATTTACACACATTACACATCTATTCTTAGAGCCTATTTAAAGGTCCTTTTGAGCTTTTAGCCCTGTTAATGCTGTTACCTCCTCAAAAACATACCTGGAGTTGTGTTTTGTTTCATTCACATGTCTGCACAATCCTTTATTATCAGTCTGTCTACTCCTCCAAACCTCAAAATGCTCTGTTCCACCTTGTGATGTCATGAAGCGGTAGTTTTAACAGTATTAACAGCTACTTTTACCTTTAGTTCAGTAGAGACTGGCAATTCCAGGGCTGAAATTATCCAAATGATTCTAGTGGACTGGACCTGTATGGACTTTAAAAACACAGTGGAGCTCTTCCTGTATTACCACATGACATCACAAGGTGGAACAGAGTGTTTTCTGTTTGAGAGAAGAACTCAGCCTAAATATGCAGGGTTTGTGTGTTAAACATGTGTGAATGAAACAAAACACAACTCCAGGTCTGTTTTTGATGAGGAAACAACATTATAACATAGATCAGAGAATAACGTAATATATGCCCTTTAATGGAGACATTTTAGTCCTCCTTACTGATAATAATTAGTATGAACAGTCATTTGTCTTAATCAATCACAGTATACAAACATCCTTATGTCGCTAACATGCTGGTATATTGTGGAAAACATTATCTTAAAAACTATGTTGATGCTAAACTATGTTCCCAAGAATGTGGCACCATTTGTCAGTGGTGGAAGAAGTACTCAATTTTGCTACTACATCTACTTGAGTAAAAGTATTAAAGTACCTGTTTTAAAATGTACTTAAAGGGTAAAAAGTAAAAGTTTTTTGTGCATATTTTGAGGTCTTATAAGGCTTCAGATGTAGTGATTTTGATAAAGATTTGTTGAATTTTGCTCACATAAAACAACTGAGCTGTTTTTATTTGTATATTTTTGTTTGCTCAAATTATGAACTTGTTAAAAATAAACCCCTCAGCCTTATCAGAAGGTCTTAAAAAATAATGAAAATACTTGTACTTTTCCGTTCAGTACAGATCCAAGTACAGATATCCGCTCTCAAATGTAGTGAAGTAAAAGTAAAAAGTATCCACTTTAAAATTACTTAAGTACAGATATCTTAGTACTTTACTACTTTTACTATGTTACATTCCACCACTGCCATTTGTTGAGAAGAGTCAAAGTATTTTTAGTTTGTCTGTAAAGAGGAAGTATCAGTCTAAGACGATACATGCTGTGTCTGAGGCTGTGTCACATGACTTGTCCATCTCCTCCTCGGGCTCCTCTTTACTGCTCTGAAAACACACAAGCTCCCGGTCCCTCTTCTTGTGCCAGTCTCTTGTGCCTTTATGTTTGGGCGCTAACATGGTCTGGATACTGTCCCCTCTCTCACATGAAGCAAGGTCCTCCTCTTCCTCACTCTTTATCAGGGCCTGTTTGTCTTCCTTCCTGCTGCGCCACACAAATTTAAGAAACGAGAATGATTTGTCACTTTGCTCCGTGATACACACAGTGGTCAGGTTTTGGTCGCTGTCGCTCTCCTGTTGATCTATGGAGGCTTTAGGTTTCTTGCTTAATATGAAGTTGAAAAAGGCGGTTACGAGAAGCATTGTACCTGCAAAAGATGACTATTTATAAAAAGAAATGTTGAAAGCTTTACAATCACTCATGTGCTTTGGAGTTTTGGAGTTTTTTTCTGTTGCTGCCTGTTTGTTTCCATGGAGATGTAGTGCTTTGCCAAAAACTTCCCACAGTATGACATTAATCGTATCTATCCCCATGGAGACAAGCAGGTGACACCGCCAGATCAAATTACAGGTCAGATCTGTGGAGAGTCAACCCCACTCAGACTAAGAATGAACGCATTTTTAAACAATAAAAACTTGCCATTGAATAAATGCAAGATACTGCGGAACATTTCAGGCAAAGAAAGCACCTCATCTCCATGACGACAAGCAGGTGGCAGACCCTCCACCAAAGTGAATTAATGTGCACCTTTAAATATGGATATTAAAAAAAAAACCTGCACTTTTTCACCTTCCTTCTTGTCAAGTACATTGATTTTATTTGCAAACCTGTTTTATTTATACATTGCTTGAATAAATAAAATAAAAAATAAACAAAGTAAAATTGCTGTGTGCTATAGTTACCTGGTATAGTTGCATGCCAGACCAATACAGGATGCAGGAAGCAGACCACAGACATTATAGAGTAATAAAGGAACTTATGGAACCCTCCAACACGAGCCATTTTACCCCACAGTACGAAAATCTGCCATTCTGGAGGACAGCTAAACGAAGGCCAGAGGAAATGTACAAAATCACCCAAAACTAATATAAATACTGTATGTAATCATGATATATGGATCTGGGAGCACTCACATCAGACATGTGAGCAGAACAGTGTCCAGGAAGAAGGCCATCTCAAACAACATGATCCCAACTGATGCGACTCTGATGAGGAAAAAGAGATAAACAAACCCCAAAATGAACAAATTAGAAACATGATTCAGGATGTATTTTTGATATTTGTAGTATAATTTTAGCATAGTAATTAGAGTTTAGAAACAGTCATTTAAACTGCGATCTATTCATATTCTATTCTATTGTCTCTGGAATTTGGATAAAACATTTATTTCCTTTTGGGAGGTTTTCCTGTGGGCCATTGGCCAAATACCAGAAAGATAAAAGGCTACAATGCTATGAAGCTTTGTCAGTACAAATGTCTTTCAAAAGCCAAGAGGCAAACTTTAAACAAATAAGTACACAAAAGTATTATAATAAGTTATAATCCACAAATCTCAACACACTTACAGTAGGTAGATTCCAAGGCTGGTGAACTGTCCTCGTTGTATAGTCTCAATCCCCACTCCACACAAAACTAAAACAAGAAAAGAAACCGCTGTTCAAAGTTTGTCCACCAGGTGTCAGTCTTTAGTCACAATTAACACGTTGACCTCACGTGACACCGTTTTATATGGAACAGGGAAACCCTAACGTAATGACGTACACAGTACTTTTTAAATACCTCAAGACTTCATGTTGTTTTTAATGCCAGCTAATAGTTTCCTTCTTCTAGGTCACAGTATTGTCGCGGCTCCTGCTTGTAATTACCACTTCAGTGCCCACTGAGTAGCCTAGTTTTACCACGTTAAAGATATTTTAAATACAGGGCTTAAAATACCATGTCAACAAGTAAGCTTCCATCCTGCCCATGTGCCCCTGGCGTAAAGGAAGTCCACAAAATCTGTGGTAGAACACTCATTTATTTGATTCTAAGTGTTCCCAAGTTAACTGTAAAAGATGATGTTCTGTTATGTGTTCCTTCTATTTGTTTTAGGCCTGTCAGATGCCCATCCTCATAAGTTCACCCTCTCCTAAGTACTGGCACTGTACTAAGACTGGCACACAGTTTATATGGCGGCTTGTAGTTTATTGTGCTTACAAGATGAATTTCTGACTTTAGCACAATGTCAAATCATCGCCTATTATGTCATACTCATGCAACCCCATTCCCCCTTTCTTTGTTTTCTCATACTGCATTCATTCTTTCATGTATTTAATTATATTTTAAGATCAACACAATGCCATGGTGCAATTACAATATATACATTACATTACTACCACTGTAACTACAAGGATTACTACCAGTATTACAACTTGTACTGCTGTACTTAAACATATATACAATCCCCATAAAGTAATTAGGCTACTTCTCCTGACCAGAACTAACAGAATGGGGAAACGTTTTCAAAACAATAATAACTCATAATCACCAAACATAAAATTGAACAC
>KN483188.1:12089-35234 GCA_000787095.1 Periophthalmodon schlosseri | reverse complement strand
CTACAAGCTTTGAAGCTAGCGTTCCAGTTTGTGCACATGGAAACCATTTGTGTGTTGTTCTCTGTGTTTACCAGGAATCTGAGATTAAATCTGCACCAGAGTGAGACAGGGGAATGTGGCTGCTGCCTGTTTTCTGGTAGTTTATAGAGTGTGAGGGGCATTAACGGCACCATAGCCCTGCTGAATATATTAACATACATACATGTCTGAGTATAGAGATTACAAGGATTAGCTGCAGGGCAAGGCATTGGGACACACAAGTAGACACGAGTCAATCACAGTGGAAAATAAAATATGTAAATTATAAGTGAGAAACACTGGGGTCATGAATGCTGCTTTTGCACCTGTGCATTAAATGAGAAACCTGAAGTGCACTGTGCAAAAATATTTAAAAAGAGAAGATAAACCTAACCAACGCTATTTTCTGATCTATGTTATATTGCTTCCTCATAAAAAAACATACCTGGAGTTTTGTTTTGTTTCATTCACACATGTTTGAGTAACCCTTTATTATGAGTCTGTCTACATCTCCAAAGCTCAAAATGCTCTGTTCCACCTTGTGATGTCATGTGGTAATACAGGAAGTGCTGTGTTTTTAAACTCCACACACCTTCACTAGAATCATTTACATAATTTCAGACCAGGAATTGCCAATTTCTTCTAAACAAAAGGTAAAAATGTAGCTGTTAACTTGAAAACTGCCGCTTCATGACATCACAAGGTGGAACAGAGCATTTTGAGCTTTGGAGATGTAGACAGACTCATAATAAAGGGTTACTCAAACATGTGTGAATGAAACAAAACAAAACTCCAGGGATGTTTTTGAAGAGATTCTAACATGGCTTAAAGCTCACAAGAGTCAGTTTTGCAAAATATAATAATGCTGTAACTTTGGAAATAATCCCTAAATTTAACAAACTCCAAACAGAAATCTACTTAACAAAAAAAATAAAATAACCTTTCAGATCTTTTTTGCGATTTAATTAAAATTTTTCAGTTCAAAGCATAAAATAATAAATGATAAAAATGATGAAAACCCTTGAACTGGATAAGCATCAAAGCGTATTTCACCGTAGCACATATTTTGAGATTCGATGCAAATGGAGATTTCAGTCATTTCATTCATATCAAAACACTCTTACTAAACTATGCTCACTACTGTAGGTGTCAGTGATCAACAGCGTGCCATTGATGTTTCTGGATCTACTACGAAGCACATGTCTACCAGTTGTACTTGAGTGTCTGCAGATGTTTTGATTTGAACAAAGGGGGTCCCATATTTCAGTGAAAAAAGAAGCATTAACCAGCCAGTGATTTCCTCATGATGATTTAACGTGTATTGGAAAGATGAGTGGAGTCTGCCCTGAGAGTTGGACCAAAACAGCGCCAGTGAAGCTAAAACAGTAAAAGTTGCGCAAGACGGAGTCGGCACACTTACATTCATCATCAAAAACATGTTTGGATGATCTGAGAGGTCAGTGCAACAGCTGCTCTACATCAGTATTTAGCCTACTAATGTTTTTTTCTCTGATGTCTTTCATTTTTTGCCATTTGCAACTTCAGAAATTTCACACCATGACAAAACACAAAAATTATATCATACAACACATCACAACTCCATGTGTACCATTTATGCGAGTACTAAGCTCACATAACTGGAGGAAGACACATCAGCAGGAGCAAAAAGAGAAGATGGTTTGCGCTGTCAAGTCAATAGAAAGTTAAGAGGAAAGATAAGTCAATGTGTTACTGTCTTACTTTATTTGGCCCATACCTGTTGCCGTAGAAATTCCAAGAATCCTACACGCGCACTCTAACAGCATCCAAAGGCTTTCCATAACTCTAAATCCTTCTTGTAACCAACTTCTTCTGGTAGTGGATCTTTAAAGATATAGTTAAACATATTACTACAGATATGGCACAGCACACCTACATTTTGCAGAGCTCGTTCGACCTGTGGCACCTGAATAAGGTTTGCGGCCCAATGCTCCTGTTGCTTTGGATAATCGGCTTCACACAAACACAAGCCTACATGCCCCGCTCAGACATTCTTTCACTGTGTCAAGGTGAACCTCTCGTCCCAGCCATTATTCACTAGTTAACAATTATTAACATCACCAGTGTTTCTTTTTTTTTGTTCTTTTGCAACTCTGAACTATAAGGGAGTCTGTTAGAGTTTAGACATGATGCTTTATCATTTTAAGAGGCTGGAGTTTCACCTTGTTTAACATTGGTCATGACTGCTCTATTTATTGCAGAGGGTGATGTAGTGGAGGCATTACTTACGTCAGCAGGTTCAATGCAATGCTTTTACACTAGAAACATAAACAACTTTACATGCAATTATCTATAATAGAACACAGTTAATCTTGATGCAACACTGCTGTAACAGAATATATTTTGTCCAACTTCATGTTTGGTGGAGCTTGTTTGGGTTTATAAAGTGTTCAGTCTGCAGAGGAACTTGGTGACTCTTGTTGGCAGCTAATATAAGCTTCAGAAATCTCCTTAAAGCTCAACAAAGGAGTTGTTGTTGTGCTTTTGTTCTGCTTATTTCCGGATAAGTGTCAAGGTTGTAAGAAGTACGATCCCATAGGTCGTGTACTCAAGTAAAAGTACTGTTACTTCAAAATAATTATAGCCTATACCAGTGCTGGAAGATAACGAAGTACTGTACTTAAGTAGAATCTTGAGGTAGCTGTACTTTACTTAAGTACATTTTACAGTGGATACTTTTTACTTTTACTTCACTACATTTGAGAGCAGGTATCTGTACTTTCTGCTCCACTACATTTTTTAACTAGACTGAAAAGTAAAAAGTATTTTTCATATGATTTGAGTGGTTATTTTGACTATGTTCAGGGTAACATCCTGACTAAAGTTTTTGAGTTCAAACTTCGGCAAACAACAAACAAACAAATAAACAAAAATAAAAACAGAAAAAAAATAAGAAATTGATTTATATTGCCACATCATTTACACTTAAACAAATAAACAACACCCAACACTCTAAAAGTACATTTTTAAACAGGTACTTTAATACTTTTACTTAGTAACTTAGTAGATTTCTTCATGTGAGACTTTTACTTTTACTTAGTAACTTTTTACCTCTGCATCTGTACTTTTACTTAAGTAACAAAATTGAGTACTTCATCCACCACTGGCCCACACACACACACACACACACACACACACACACACACACACACACACACACACACACACACACACACACACACACACAAGATTGCTCCAGAAACAACTTGGAGAGAGTAAATGAGAAGAGGAAACAACTATAACATGGTGAAAAGTTGATTTTTGAAAAGTTGGTGAAAAGTTGATTTTTGAAAAGTTGATTTTGCAGAATAGGTCTGTTTTAAAGCATTGCTTAATCTCTGCCTGCATTTTTGGATCCGTTCTTGTACTGAGCTTAACAGCGTGTTCTTCAAAATAAGTACATTTTTTAATCAAGTAACTTATTTTAAGTCAATAGATCAACGTGACCCTATTAACGCAGGTCTCTGGTAATGAAAATAGAACCCTGGACGATTTGAATGAATGATTGACAGCTTGACATGTGTGTGGGATGGATGGATGGCTGCCCTCTGGTGAAAGTATAATTTATGGCAACTGTGCAGATCGTGAGTTGATTTCATTTACTCTTGAGAACAATGTGGTTGTACAACAGTCACAACATGCCAGGAGTTAGGCTATTAAAATAACTGTAATAGGTTAAATCATTTGAGAATTAAAATATTAAGTTACTTTGCAAATATAGACTCATTCTCCTCGTGGGATAAGACTCAGAACTGTTTCACTGTAACACATGTTCCAGCCAATTCGTTTTTATTCAGATTTATTTCACTCGTGGGAATTTCTGTCTGTCCACAGTTTTAGTCTTGGCAAATAACGTAATCACCTGGGGAATTTTATGTATTTATAACTTTATTTCATTTTAACATTTAGAATTTTTTGTGTCCATGAAAACCTATGCAGCATATTTTCCAAATGTCCTTAGTAATTAACCAAAACAGAGCCCTCTAGTGGTAATGAAAAGTACAGTTACATAAAAAAATCCTGTTACTTCTGATTTCTGGCCCAGATGTGGTATCTCGCTAACACAGAGTAGAAAGTAAAACTATTTTTGCCTGTTTCTTGGACATCATCAATAATGACACCAAAAGGTCGGGAGCATTGTCCGAAGAGATGTAACACAGACACGGAATATGGCCTTAAAAATGCAGTTGTGAAACTCCAAAGATAAATCACGAAGGAGCAGTGGGAGGACAGCAAGTACAAATACATGCCATCTGAGTACTGCAAACGCAGATTTTAAACATCATTGCACTGTGAGCTTTGAGACCACACTTTCACTTTTCTATACTGAGGTGTAAATCAGACCTGAGTGACCACATTACGACTATCTCGAATCAAAGCAGCAAGAACTGGATCAGGTTAAAACATTCATGGGCCATAAACTGTTCATCCCATATGTGCAAAGTGCAAGGTGCAGAGCGGAGGGGCTGCCACGGAGGGTCCCAGGTGAGAAAAGACCACAAAACACCCTGATTTCACACCTTATAGAGCAGGGGTGCCCAAACTCTTTTCACCGAGGGCCATATCTTGAAAAATATTCGACACAGAGGGCCACAGACCAGTGGTCAATACGGTGGATAATTCAGATGGTGCATTTAACATAGTTTTGACATCATAAATAAGGCTTGAAACATTAATTTTATGTCTGTATGACAATGCAATGTGATGTTATTTAGGTTATAGTGGTAGGATTACTCAAATTTGCCGTAAAAAGTACTGATTATGATCAATTGGGCCAGTTCAACTGAAGGCCTGAGGGCCAAAAAAATTGGTCTGAGGGCTGCATTTGGCTCCTGGGCCATAGTTTGAACACCCCTGTTAAAGAGAATGGAAAACATACAATTGATTTAGTTAATATTATAAGTTAATATATATTTAATATTTACATTGTGTTATGTATGTCCTGCTGGCTGTGCCCAAAGCCAGGCTCAAGACCAGAGGTGACGGAGCTTTTTCTGTGGCAGCGTCCATGGAGCAGCCTCCCTCTGCCGTCAGACCCTCTCAGTCTTCCACGCAGTTTAAGACTAGACTGAAAACCCACCTCTTCACCCTGGCATTTAATACTAGCTAGACAGGTTATCTTGGTGATTTATTGGAGTTTTATTGTTTTATTGTTCTTGCCTGTGTATCGTATTCCTGTGTGTCTGTATATTTGTTTTTTGTTTTTTTTGTGTGAAGCACTTTGGGCAGCTGAAGTTGTGCTATATAAATAAAAACTGAATTGAATTGCACATTTGGTAAGTGAAAGTAAAACTCAAAATGTGGTAGGCCTACATATGTTCGCCATGTTTGTTTTTCAAATAGACTTCATTTTGAGTTTAGTAGTCTAAATATCAATATTTCATTTCACACTTGACCCTTATAACATAGCCCGATGTGAATCCTGATCTCTTTCGGTGCAATAGGCAAGCGCACATCAGATAAATATTTACATGTGTCTATTGCTATGTTCTCTCTGGAGCTAATGTAAAACTGCTGCAGGATTTGTGCTTGGCTTTCTCAGAAAGACAGAGAGAAAATGATCTGCAGAGCTGAGGTCATCTCCGTGGTGACTGCAGTGTCTGATCAACATCTGTCATTTTACATAAAGAAGCTTCGCACTGTGAGCAGAAACAGGGCTTCCTCGTTTTCCCATCACGCCCTGGGTTGACATGCCTCCTTTGCTGTCGGTCAGTTATCTGTCTTACTTGTCTTGACACCACGATTCAGACAGTACGACCAATAGGAAAAACTAATTTGATTGAGTAAAATGTCACCACAAATTGAGGATCTCGGCTATTGACTTCACATAAAGCCAGTGAAAGACAAAAAAATTCAAATAAGCGTTTATTATCTAGAGTCTGGTCTGGCCTATGACCACACTGCATAGTCATTCTTTCATGTTAGAGCAGGCAAGGCAATATGGCCGAACTTTTTAATCACTATATAAAAACGCAAAATTTGTGGTTGTTACGCTCTGGCGCCTCTTTGCCCTATTATCTCGGTGTATTTTTAATATTTACGCTTGTTTTGTGGCGTGGCTGGTCGCACCGTGCCTGTGAGCTGCAGTTAGCCTTTTGTGTTTGTGGTTAGTTTGGGGACGTGTTTTGCTTTTAAGTTAGCGATGTCGGCCCCGGCGTGTTCGGCCCTGTACGGGGTTGGTTTGGTGCCACATCCTTTTGTTCTGCTTGGCCAGCTCATCAGGTCCACCTTTCTGTTATTACTTTGTTTTTGGGCATGGGAGGGGGTTTGGAGCTTTTAAAGTCATTTAAAACGAACTTAAAATAAAAACGATTTAACTTTTTGTAACCCTTTTGACTCCTGTGTCCTCTTTAATATGTTTTAATATGTTTGGTCCACCTGGGTCGTAACAGTGGTAACTTATTTATTTATTTTATTTAAGAAAAGGGTGAACAGTGCGTATTAATGAACAAATGTAAACAAATGTAAATATGACAGACCATGTATTTCCATCTGCCGACCCCCGGCAGTTTGGTGTTACAAAACAACAAAACAACAAACAAAATACAAAGCATAAACACATACATACCTAAGGCTGCTTATGCGT
The DNA here is from genome assembly GCA_000787095.1 of Periophthalmodon schlosseri. NCBI lineage: Eukaryota > Metazoa > Chordata > Actinopteri > Gobiiformes > Gobiidae > Periophthalmodon > Periophthalmodon schlosseri. Next base: position 28,591 of record KN483188.1, on the reverse strand, counting down.
GACTTCTGTAATATTTGTACTGACTTGTTCCTGGCTACTTAAGTTATAGCTATCCTCACATCTTATCTCTTTCATTATTCAAATTTTCGCCTCTGCAGAGCCTCCGCAATCAGTGTTTAAGTCGCTTTAGGGACATTAGCCATAGCAATTAGCCACGATCTCTGTCTGCCTCCGCTCACAACTCAGATGAAAATCAGCTACAGCGCATGGGCAGATTTCATATCATCCCCATAAATATCACAATATATCACCAGCAACATGACATGGCCCAGCTCTAATTCACATCTTCACACACTGACACTAAAGAGAGAATGAGCTGCAAGCATTTCTCTGTTTGGAGGGGACTTTTGTGAATAAATCTAGTATGAAACAACATGTTAGTATGTGGTTACTCAGTGGTTAGAACAAAATCGTAAAAGATGTTCCTCCCACCGACCTCATGACTCATAGTGTGCCACACAGGCTTTCAATTTATTTCAGTAGAAGAGATATGCGCACCATTAATCTAATAATACTGAGATATTTTGGAGATTTTAGCCAAAGCCACAGAGTTCTTGATTGAAAGATAAATATGTCAAGATTATGTTCTAAGATATTTTTGTTAAGTTATTTTAGGATATTTTACTTCAAAGCAAATGATGATTATGTAAGTTGATTAGATTACCCAAATATTTAGGGTACAGTTAAGGTCATTTGTCCTCTGCATCTGAACATAACCAGGCTTAACTTGGTCAGGAGTACATAGCTGGAGGATTTGATCTTCTGTGCATGTTTTAGGTTGATAGGGAAAATCAGAATACCAGAGTAACCGTGGGAAACCCAAACATCGCACAGAAATCTGGGGAGTCAAACTGGGATCTTCTTGCTGTGAGGTAACAGTGCAGTCCACTTAGCCACAATGGTCAATGTCTTTTACTTTTATTTAGGCTTGGGTCTGGCCCACATTATACACTGGTTTGAGGATGGATTATGAGGAGGAGTCTTACCATAACATTCATGACATCCAAACTTACTCGGAGAAATCTGCTCCTCGTTTCTCTCATATTCGTCCCAGGAGCAGACAGGAAGCATTTGGGATAATCGGTCTGCGTGTTCAGTCAGAGGCTTGGAGACGACACAGAGCAAAAGAGAAAAAGGGTTAGGTCAGAGATTTCAAACGCACCATTGCGTGTAACAGATTTGAAAACCATTGGACTTGATCTGGGAGGGAACGACTGTTGTGTGGAGGATATGTTAAATGCAGGGGAGAGCTGTGAAAGTTGTTCCTGTTTGGAAAAGGAGACGTGTCAGTCTGATAATGAGGAGTTATACATTTGGGAGTCGTAGATAAAATGAAAAGGTCATTCATCAAAAGAAAAGGAAATACTGTGAAAGAAGTCTCCAACATACAGAATGTGTGCAGCACTGAAGCAGCAGGAGAACTCTGCTGTTAGTTATAGATTTGTCCAGTGGTGGAAGAAGTGTTCAGTTTTGTTACTTAAGTAAAAGTACAGATACTCGAGCAAAAAAGTATCACACATCACAGTAAAAATATTAAAGTACCCATTTAAAAATGCACTTAAAGAGTAAAAAGTAAAAGTATTTTGTGTAGATTTTGAGGTCTATAATAAAGCTTTAAATGTAGTGATTTTGTTCAAGATTTGCGCTGAATTTTGTTCAACAGAAACAACTGAATTGATTGTTTTATTCTAGCTGTTTTATTTGTAAATTTTTGTATGCTGAAATTATGAACGTGTTGAAAATAAGCTCTCAGCCTTTTCAGCAGGTCTCAAACTGTCAGGATCCCGTCTGTTCCTTGTGTTTTCTGTGCTGTCTTCCCCCTCCCTTCTGTGTCTGTGCCTGGAGCTGGGCGGAGATTCTGGCCCCACCCACTACACACCTGCAGCCGATCAACAATCAAGCCTTCACCTCTGCAGTACAAAGGGACTGAGGAGTTCTACACATGCTGCCAGATTGTCAGTGTATCTGCTGTGGTACAGTTCTGCTTGGCTCAGTCTGCTTGGTTTTGTTCATAGTACTTGGTTTGTTTTTCTCGTTTTTCACCAGATCCTGCTCCTTGGACCCACTTTGCACCTCCGTTTCTGACCCTGCTTCCTACGACTGGTTCGAACACTTCAGCCTCTGACCCAGCTTCCTATGACCAACTCCTACAACCAGCACTCACGTTTTTCTTGTTTGTAATAAACTCTGTTCAACTTTTTATCCGAGTCTGCATCTTTGATCCCCCAGTAGTTACGACACAAACAATAATAAAAAAAATACTTTTCAGTCCAGTTTAAAAGTGTAGTGGAGTAGAAAAGTACAGATACCTTCTCTCAAATAAATGTAGTGAAGTAAAAAGTATCTGCTTGAAAACGTACATAAGCAAAGAACAGATACCTAAAATTAGTACTTAAGTACAGTACTTCACTATCTTTACTTTGTTATGTTCTGCCACTATTTGGTATTGTACAGCTGTTGCATGATACACTATGTAACTCCTTTGGTGGATCTTGTTTTGCTTGAAATATTCTACAGTACAGCATTTAGCTTATCAATTACAGAAGTTTTTACTACAAAAATGCATTGAAAAACATGTCATCTTACTGTAAGCAATGTCTGTTTGTCTCCTTGGAGATTAAAGAAGAGAGTTGCATAGTGCACCTTTAAATGTAAAAATCAGTTTAGGGACCTGGATCCAGAGCGTGGACTTCTGTCCAAGGACAGACAGAAGGAGTTTGGTCAATGTCTATGCCTCAGTAGCCATGTGCATAAAGGCAGGGCGAGGCAAGTTTATTTGTATAGCACGATTCGTACACAAGGTAATATAAAGTGCTTTACAGAATAAGAAAGACATTAAAATCACAATACAACAAATTAAAATATAAATAATCACAAATAATCATCATAAAATGAACATTAAAAGAGAAGAGTGCAAAGTGAGTTTCAGTCATGTGCACAGCTAAACAGAACCATTTTGAACCTGGTTTTAAACATTGTCAAAGTAGAGGCCTGTCTCACATCTTCAGGAAGACTGTTCCAGGTTTTAGCTTCATAAAATTGAAACGCTGATTCCCCATGTTTAGTCCTGACTCTGGGCACCAGCAGGAGGCCGGTCCCTGAAGTCCTCAGAGTGTGAGATGGTTCATATGGCACTAACATGTCGGAGATGTACTTTGGTGCTAGGCCATGGAGAGACAAGCAGAGCTGCTTTAAAACAGTAAAATAAACAGTAAGTGAGTAAACTTTATTTATGTAGCGCTTTTCACAGATAAAATTCACAAAGTGCTTTACAGAGAGCAGGTACACCGAATACACAACAATGAGTCAAACAGGGTCAAAGGACTCAGTCAACCAAAAACCTTTCTAAACAGGACTCTCTTCAGCTGCTTTTTAAAAGAATCCACAGCGTCTGCCACACAGAGGGAAAGCCTGAAAAGACAGGTCCTCCCCCCGAGGTTTAAACCTGTTTTTTGGGACCACGAGCAGGTTCTGACTGGAGGACCGAAGGGTGCGTCCAGAGGAGTAAGCATCCAGGGTTTTTCCAACAAGCCAAAGCTCTGAGGAAGGCTATGCTAAATGGAAAACAACATACAAAATTGAGTAATATTTTTATTTTATGCATTAGATTATTCGTGTAAATTAATTTCTACAGTCATTTAAATAGGGCTTAAAAGGAGAGCCCTGATGTCCAAACAGGTGCAGCGCAGGAGTGTGCATGAGACTTACAGGTGCAGCCAGACTCCAGTGTGCTGGTCTTTGGCTGTTACTTTTCACAGAGTTTTGCTGAAGTATTTATGGACTTCTATCGACTATTCACATGTGCATATGTCATGGGCCTGAACCAAGGGTGGATTTAGAGCTGCGGAGACCTGGACATATGGCGTTTTGAGTTTCCATAATTTACAAATTTGGAGCACAGCGAGGCCAGCTCCTGTTTGTCTGGTCAAATAACTTAAACATGTCCAAACACACCTGTATCTGAAATTATATGTTGTCCTTCAATATGAAATGAAATACCCAGCTCGCATGCACAGTATTTGACATAAGCCATGAATGCATAATTGTGTGGCTGTTTTTACAAGAGCAGGGAAACGGATAAAATGGATGATTAAGTTCAAGATCAAGGTTAAGAGAGGAATTGCGTCCCATTATAACGTTATGGACACCGTGTTGTTAGTCATGCTTACCGAAGTTGAACTGCTTTAGTCATAAGCTTCCCGATCCGGTACATATGGCTGCGTTTTGTGTGAATGAGTGCAGTACTTACGGAGAGGGCTATCTGTCACTAACTGCTTCCATGCAGTAGTTGAAAAGCGCTGGTCACACGATGATGCCAGTGACGTGCGTTCCATCTGCCTGGAAACACACAGTGGTTTAGGCTCAGAAAGAAGCCACTAAAAGAAGAAAGTTAAAACAGCTTGGTGAGTAATGTAAAGGCTTTTTAAAACTCCTGGACAATTCCATATCAAAAGGTAATTTCTGTAAAATCTTGTTATTAGCATCATATTTGCCCAGTGGTTGAAGAAGTACTCAATTTTGTTACTTAAGTAAAAGTACAGATACCAAAACAAAGAAATACTCAAGTAAAAGTATCACATGAAAAAATCTATTCAAGTAAAAGTATTTATGTACCTGTTTAAAAACATACTTAAAGAGTAAAAAGTAGCCCCCTTTCGCTTTGTCAAAAAATATTTAGTAGAGTTATTTCACTTTTTTCTTTACTACATAATTCCATATATCTTGCTTCATATATCTGATGTCTTCCATATGTATAAAATGTAGAAAGTTGTAAAAATAAAGAAAAAAAAAAACACTGAATGAGAGGGTGTGTCCAAACTTTTGACTGGTAATGTGTCTGGCATGTTTAAACAATAAAAGTATAAAAAAAGTTTGGACACAATATTTTTTTCCTTTATGTTTATTTATTTCTACATTTTATACATATGGAAGACATCAAATATATGATGCAAGACATATGGAGTTATGTAGTAAAGACAAAAAAAGTTAAATAACTCTACTAAATATTTTTTGGCAAAGCGAAGGGTGGCTGCTTTGAGGATTTGAATATAAAATATATTTTAAAAATTAGTAGTTATTTATCTTTTTTTCTTTCCTACATAATTCCATATATCTTACTTCATATATTTGATGTCCTCTGTATGTATATAAAATGTAAAAATTGAATGAGAGGGTGTGTCCAAACTTTTGAATGGTAGTATCGTATATTGTAGTATTGAATATCTTGGAGACTGAAGAATACAGCTGGTCTTTTCCAGAATTATTATGGAGCCTGTCCTATTGTTGTCAGTTGGCATATTGCTCTTAAAGGGCCCATATCTGTTATAATGTTGGTTCCTCATCACAAACATACCTGGAGTTGTGTTTTTTTTTTCATCCACAACACACAAACCCTGCATATTTAGGCTGATTTTTTCTCACTACGTTCCACCTTGTGATGCCATGTGCCAATACAGGAAGTGCTTCACTGTGTTTTTAAACTCCATACGCCTTCACTAGAATCATTTGGATAATTTCAGCCGCGGAATTGACATTTCTACTGAACAAAAAAGGAGTAAGGTAAAAGGAGCTGTTAACTTGAAAACTACCGCTTCATGACATCACAAGGTGGAACAGAGCATTTTTCAGTTTTGGAGATGTAGACAGACTAATAATAATGGGTTACTCAAACATGTGTGAGTGAACTCCTGGCATGTTTTTGTGAGGGTAACAACATTCTAACATGGTTTAAAGCTCACAAGAGTCAGTTTTGCGTAATATAAGACCTTTAAATATTAAATGACGCTGGCAGCATCAAGACGTCTTTGCTTGAACTGATTAAAAGTGAATCTTTGAACAATCCCTTACAGTGTTAATGTACTGAAAGTGAAAATCTGTTTTACAAGTTTATTTTATGTATCCATATTGGAGTCATTAACATGTTACCTCAACAGTTAAAATGGGTGTTAACTGCGTGTACAGCTCATATGTCGGATGTGTAAAACATAAAGTGTTTATTCTGGCCTGTGCAAACCCGATATGATAATTAATGGTGAACTGAGACATTGTTCAAATATGACTTTATGGAAATCCAAGCTGTAGTGTGAAGTGAATGTGTCTGCAGTTGTGCGCACACCTGCCACACACATAAGTCTGTTTTTACAGTTGAATATCCTAACAAGCAGTGAGTGACAACAGCTCTGAGAATGAGGAATATGCATGATTTATGGCCCAATTCTCAAAGAGCACAGACAGCCCTCCTGAAGATTTATGATGCCAATGAGTTTTCCAGAAATCCTTTTTATGCAAATGTTATAGACTCCCACATATTTGTCCGTCATCAGTTTGACACGTTCTGCTCTTTGGTGGTGTGGCTCATGCAAGGTCCTGTGTCACTCCTGCACAACCTTTCGCTGACCCCTCTTGATCTTTGAACTCGTTCGGCCACACAGAAGTGCTCTTTCAGCAGGGTCACGGCCGCTCTTGTGCACTGGCTTTAGTGGAGTAGTTAATACAAGAGCATCCTTAACCAGCCCCAGATTTCCCCTGACCCTAAAGCCACACAGGTCACACAGGAATGGGCCATTTTCTTAGCAATGTACTGCAGCTATTGATTCAATATTGAAAATTATTCTAAGTGATTGGAAAAATTGAGCTGAATTTCAGAAGTAACTCAAGTAATTGATTAAGGTGATCAGTTTAGGCTTAAGGTCAATATGCCTTCATTCCATAGAGTGCTAGGCGAGACGTTGGGCCATTAGAGGTGAGTAATCATTTGTTCTAATGCAAAACGCAACCACAGTAATCATTATGCAGGGAGTTTACAGAGAAGAAAAGGAAAAATGTACACAATGAGAAGAAGATAAACTGATTATTTCACTGTAAAAACGCAGCAGAAATATTTATGTTGGGTCCAATTTGTAGGAAAAAGAAACTTCAAATTGTTTGTTCAACCATAATAAGAGCTTTCCCAGTGTAATCAGTGTTAAAACATCACACACTTTAAATCTAACAGTTTTTCATTTATCTTGTTAAATGCAATGGCCAACATCATCATCTGTGGACATGCGCTGGCAAAGCATTTAAGCACCAGAATCAAACAGCTGCTCCTGGAGGTGTGTGAAGACCTGTCTTTTTTGTTTATTTTATTGTTTGTCCCCTGAACAACCTACTCTTTCCAGCTCCCAGGGTCAAAGGTCGATGAGAAATCCAGCTTCACCTTCACAATTTCTGCATCTGCTCCAACCTGACGGAGAGCCAGGGGTAATAAACATGCCATGGGACAGCCTATTAGGTAAGAGGCCAGGAATTCAACCAGTCCTTGTATTGACTGCAAAGTTAATGTCCAACTTATAGATTTCACTGACTCGTGATCGGATGTGCAAACAGGAAGTTGTTGACACTTGTGATACATAACTATTAGGATTTTTTTTTTTACTTATTTATGAAAAATCCAAATCTGTTGGAAGATTCTGTGGTCCGTTGCAGGTAGGAGTAGAACATGTTGAGTTATTAAGTGAATTACTGAGTCATTTTGTCTATTTTAGCCAAAACCGCCACCTTCTCACCTCCACTGTTGTTATTGCTTTGCCTGGGATCTCCCACAGTAGGACACTAATTAATCTGTCCTGCATTTATTCAAATACAAGTGTTTTTATTGGTCTTTATTTATTTATTGGCGAAGCTTGAACATCTCCATGGAGACAAGCAGCTAGCGTACTCTCCACCAGAAAAGTTACATGTCTTTAAATACTTTCATTTTCAAGACTGTTATGTTTATTTGCAGATGTCAAGGACTCCACAATACTCATAAAATAAATGAAAGGTTAAATCAGCTATTTCCTCAGAATTCCTTGTATTACTTAATTCACACCCTTCATGTGAAATAAGCTTTATTACATTTCCACACATATTTGCTGATTAACTGACCAGCCCTGCCTGACATTCCACTTCTGCCAAATTTCATGGTCATTGTATTTGATAAGGTTCGCTCTGTGAGTTATCCTCCTGACCTTTGACCCCGCGGCCCCTTGCGACTCCATCCAAACCTGTGAGTAAGTGATCCAGGCCTGAGGAGCCTGTGTGGCAGGGGGTTGTAATGTGCATCAAAAAGGGCCCTAACTCTTTTTGGGCTTCACTCCAGGAGGCCCCAACTTCAACTTGTGATAGTGAACAGTGAAATGTAGGTGTAATAATGGACTCAGACTTGAACTTTAACTGTCACATCAAATCAATAACATCTGCAGCTTTTTATCATCTAAAAACATTGCAAAAATCAAAGGCACACTGTCTAAATCAGACTTGGTAAGACTTATCCATGTGTTTGTCTCCAGTAGGTTAGAATATTGTAACAGCCTGCTCACTGGTCTTTCCAAACGAACAGTAAGACAGCTGCAATACATCCAGAACGCTGCTGCTCGGGTCCTGACTAGAACCAGGAAATACAAGCACTGCGTCCTGGTGCTCAGGTCTCTGCACTGGCTCCTGTGGCTCAGAGAATAGACTTTAAAGCAGCTCTGCTTGTTACAAGTCTCTCCATGGCCTAGCACCAAAGTACATCTCCTATATGTTAGTGCCATATGAACCATCTCACACTCTGAGGACTTCAGGGACCGGCCTCCTGCTGGTGCCCAGAGTCAGGACTAAACATGGGGAATCAGCGTTTCAGTTTTCTGCAGCTAAAACCTGGAACAGTCTTCCTGAAGATGTGAGACAGGCCTCTACTTTGACAATGTTTAAATCCAGGCTCAAACGGTTCTGTTTAGCTGTGCATATGACTGAAAGCTTTTTATTCTGCACTTTTCTCTTTTAATGTTAATTTTATGATGATTATTTATGTTTTGATTTGTTTGTATCGTGATTTTAATGTCTTTCTTATTCTGTAAAGCATTTTGAATTACTTTGTGTATGAATTGTGCTATACAAACTTGCCTTGCCTAGTGTCTAATATGTGAACCATTAGTCACATCTGTACAAACATCCCAATCACATATCACCATGACACTATTAATATCTGATCAGTCATTGAAAACATGCAGGCTGAATACAACGCTATGACTTTTACTTTACATACTCAATGCATAAGGATTAATTTCAACACAGTCTCAGCAGACATGTGCCAGACCCGTGCTAACTGATGCAGGGGTCATGTATTCCTTGTGAAAATACACATGCTAATTGCTGTATGCTTCATGCCATTTATCAAACAAAAGTATGATTACAGAGAAATGGGGGTGTTTGCGAAGCGGTTAAATGTGACCTTTTTCACACACAATGAAAGCTTGCATTAACCAATAGATTTTTTCAAGGTAAGAACGTTTTTTAGGTTATGCTTGAATGACATTCTTAAACAAGAATCATAGACTGATTCTGATCTAAAAGATATCTTCAAATACTATAAGTGATTATAATGGCTTTCTGAAGCGGTACGTGATTGCAATACAGAAGCATGCGTCATAGTTGAATGGCATAATGGTAACGGGGCTATAAAACAACATTAAAAAAATTAAAAGATAAGATAAGTTGCTATAGAATAATTTTGAGAAAAAGTGTAATTTAACTTTTACACATGCATTATTTTAGGTGGACATTAGAACCTGTTTTATTTTACTATCTATAGTAATGTCAATTTGTGATGTGCTTGTGTCTGCTATACAGGTATAATCTATGACACCCGTGGATCATTAAATTATAATTTGCACATTTTAAATTGCAATATTCATCTAACCCTAACCCTAACGACTTAATAAAAGAAACAAGTCTGCTGACTTCCGTGTTAGTAAACTGCGGTGCCCAATGGGAGCTGACAGCGCCATAAACGTCATCACAACAAAGAGCCGTGGAGCTGTCGGCCTCTCCTGTGGATCACACTAGCGAGTAGCAGATTTTTTTCATGTGTACCAAAATGACTATGCGACGCTGCCAAATCCTACACGTATCATTGATTAAGAACATAAAAGTAAAGAACAAAGTAAGTCCAGAGCAATGGTGGTGAAAACATGGATTGATCAGCAATATGGCATCTTGAAAATAAGTGATTAAAGATTCCTCAAACATGCACGAACCACTGCAAATACAGCTTTGAGAGGGTAAATGAGAAGGGAAACAACTATAACATGGTTAAAAGCTCGCTGAAAAGTTGGTTTTGCAGAACCAGACTGCTTTAACTAAACTTTAGGGAATACTAAGAGGAAAAGTATTTAAGGTACAAATTTACCTTAACAATAACATGAACTGTTTTGTCTAAAAGCTTGTTAATCACAGTCTACTCATGCACAGGAGAGCTGCTGACTCATCAAGACCTATTCATTTGATCCATACCATGACACAGCCTGACAAACCACAGCATTAGCTGAAACGAAGCAGGACATCTTCACAAATTGAGTCACTTTAGGGGATTTTTTCCTTGTGAAAGATATGACCATGGTCCAAACAAACGGCAGACAGGTAATCCCATAGTGGACATCTCTCACTCACTCGTATGTCTGAGGCTTCATGTCCAAACATATTAACAGTCTGTGTGGCACCACAGGCATGCAACATAAATAGGAAAAGTGGTATTCTTCAGTCAGCTTTGTTTTAGTGTTTATGTTAAGAGGGATCCAGGGCAGTCCTTCTAAAAATATGTGAATGGTGCTTTATTGTTGAAAATTTTTCAACCGGAACATCTGTCAAGTGCTTGTTAAAATAAATGTGTTTACTGACACAATTATAGTGACAGTGTTTATTTCAGGAAACGCAACATAAATCACGAAAAGAGGCCCGGCGGGAGGTCTTTCAGAGTATTATCCTACAGCTCCACTCTTCAGACATTAGATAACTGAAGTGAACTTAGGGTAAGGATTCTAATGTTTTTTCACTATGTAACTTTTCTGGTGGAGGGACTGCTACATGCTTGTCTCCGTGGTTATTCCTTTGACTGCAATGTTACACAGTTTGGCATTAAAAAAAGCTAAATCATCACATTTTTATATAGCGCTTTTCCACCTTCAAGGCACTCAAAGCGCTTTACATCAAGGAAACACTCACCCATTCACATACACATTTATGCACCAGTGTATGCAGACACAGGGGGCATGGGGGGTTAAGAGTCTTGCCCAGGGACACCACAACAGCATTCATCTGTGGGAGCTGGAATTGCACTGCCAACCTGTGGGTCAGTGGATCTGACCGCTCAACCAAACATGTTTATGTCGAGAGCAGGATTCAAACCGGATAAGTGGACAAACACTACTGTCGCCCGTTAAAGTTCTATATATCTCTATGGAGACAAGCAGGTGACACTACCAGGCTAAGTTACATGTCATGTCTGTGAAGAGGTGACCACATTCAAACTAAGAAGGTGTTTATTAAGATATATCTATAGAGCTATAACAATTTAAATACATGGTATTGAATAAACAATACAAGAAGCTTAATGCCAGACTGTGTAACAATCCATGCAGAAAGTGATAACATCTCCACGGGGGAAAAGCAGGCAGACCTGCTGTACATGTACAAGGTAATGTCGGTTCTTCCAGTGGTTAGTGTTTAAGTTTGAACAGAGTAACATTGATAATAATACAGAATAAACTTACAGATCTAAATTTGTCATTGACCAACTACTTACCTGTCTAGTCGTCTTACTAAAATAATAATAAATACAATTCTGCACTTATCAAAGCGTTCTTAAAAGGTCCTGTTACAGGCCTATGAGACTGTTGTTCTATGGTGATCTTTGCTTTGGCCTCTGAATTTTGAAGTGTGATCCCTGAACTGCTGCAAGTGCCTTTACATGATTCCTGATAGACCTGGCTTTAGAGATTATGTCTTGATAAAATAGCTCAGGGCTGCTTGAGTGCAATGCTTACCAATGAGTATTTTTGCAAACTGGTGAACAGGAAACCCTCTTAATCCACTTGGATCAGCTCATTATGCCCCAGACAGACTCGATTAAAGGAAAAATAATTGCATTAACCACAAAAACAGCGAGCAAAATGTCAGATCTCAAAATGCCGGCAGCTTGGCACATGGGCAGGAGTGTGCAGAATGAAATGTTTTTCATTCTGCACATGTCCGTGGAGTAGAGTCAATGCATGAACATTGGGATTTCACGGTTGAAAACTCGAGGTAAGTCTCGCAAACAGAAAACAAATGCATCCCTTTGTGTGCGTTAAGTATCGAAAATATCTTCCTCAAGCCAAACCAAAGCAGAATGTTAATAGGTTTCAAATTAACATTGTTTAGTTGTCCAAATACGTCTTGAGTCACTCCACACAGCATGGAACCAGCTGTACAAACAAGAGCAATTTACCCAGAGGGAGTATATGTTTCGTTTCATAGAGCGCAATGGGACAGACGGCGCGTTGACAAAAGATAGGGTTCAAAACAGAGACGTGAAATACATATAGGAACCACTAATGCATCAAGACATAAGATAATGCCAAGCAGTGGTAACGGCAGACGTGAAAACCGCTGGGATCGGTAATATCTTCCAGAAGTAGCGACCTCTCTTTCACGTACAATAAAAAGTCTAAAAGGTTTGGACAGGGATGAAAAAGATCTAGATATGCAAAGAGAGTCATCTGTATCCCTTTACTGTATCTCAAGAGGCTTCCATGGAGCCTGTGGGAGGAAAAGACGAACCAGGTCCAAACAAGATGGGAACAATAAACAAAAGTACTAAAAACTACTGTACATTTGACTAAATACAGAGTGCATAAACAATATAATAAATACTGAAAATGAGTTGAAAGAGGAGATCAAATTTATTTTTATTGCAGCAAAATATTTAACAAAAGTAACAGCAAGGAAACATGAGTAGTTTAACAATACAAATGTTAAACCACTTTTTTTTGCAACTACTTTTAATTATAAAAAAAATAAATAAATAAAAAATAAATAAAACATTGGGAGTATTATAAAATTCTTGGTTTCATGATCCATCTGACCATCACAATTTGCTAGATAAGATAACTATGACATGACTTGTAAACTGAGTTCACTCTGTCACACAGTGTCCCATCTCTTTGCTGGTTTTCAGATCTTCTTCTTCCTTGGGGGATTTTCATTATTTTTATTGAACATTTTTTGCTTTATACAAATAAAACTAAAAAAAAAACAAAACGAAAAAAAAAGAATAGCAGAGCAAAGCATGTTACATCAGCAGATGAATAGCGTAATAGTTCTATGAGATGAATCATATCAAATGCAGCATTCTGACAAGATGGAAACAATCAAATCAAACAATCAACACTTACTGGTAGTATTACACCACTACGCTTTTAATTTTCGGACTGTCCAGAGCATTTTCCCATTTTTTAAAAAGACTGGATTTACCACTGGACAATATCTTAACCGTTCTAAAGTCACCATCTCAGATATTAAATTCTTCCACATTTGGACAGAGGGGGAATCATTACCAACCCATTTTGACATTATAGTTTTTCTACCCAGCATCAGGAGGAATTGTATGGCATCTTTGTGAGCTTTCAGATGTACAGGTATAAACTCCAGACAAAGCAGCGGACTGGGAGACAGGGTCCGCCCCACTACAGAGCCAACCTCTGCACACTACGTCCCAGAATGACTGTATAATCTTACACTCCCATAAACAGTGAAATCTGGTCCCCGGGACTAATTTACATTTGGGACAATTTGGAGAAATTCTTGGAGTGTAGTTGCTATATATGTAGGGAGAGATGTAAACATTGTGTAAGATATTGTATTGCATTTCTTTATGTCGATTACATACTGATATTTTAGATGGCAGTATCAGAATTTCCTCCCATGTTTCACTGTCAATTGTTGTTTTAAGTAGCGAAATTTGCGTTTTTTAAAAGAAATAACTAAACTTACAATGATCCGCAAATGTTGAACCTTACCACTATTTGTCAGGGACTGGATCCATAAACGTAATAATCGTTTTATCGGACAACAATCATGGAAAAATGGCACCACTTTCTGAAGCTATTACACAGAAATGATTTCACGTTTCATTGTTTATCCAGATAGAGCTTTGTTTTGAGAGGATTTTTCATGTTTTCATGTTTCATGTGGATAGACCCAATAATTACAGAGATATTAATCTAGCCCAGACGTCCCTATTTACCCAGGACAGTCCCAGTTTTGAGCCCTCTGTCCCCTGTCCCAGCAGATTTATCCAAAACCATTGATTTGCCCCTGTTTTATATATGAAATGTCCCAGAGTTTTGACCAAGCTGATCCTTGCCAGTAAAAAGGGCAATATATACAGAAAAACGTGCTTGAAAATGAGCATAAAGCAAAACATGCACCGACCGAAGTCCCTCAGATTATGACTGACACAAGTGAGCTGAGAATGGACAATGTTACGCGCTCTTTTCAGAATGTTATTTATACCAACCATCCCCACCAGGTTATGCCCCAGTTTTGAATTTCGAAAATCTGCTCACCCTATATTAATCATAAAACAGGTCAACGTCGCTGCAATTGAAAAGTTAAACAGCAAATATAGAATTCTGACCTCTCCTGCACCTCTGTTTTAAACTATAGGCCTTAGAATTGGCTCTGTGTACAGCAGCACCTGGCAACCTCACTGTCAGCACCACTACTTCCTGTCTAATTTATTTATTTAAACATTTAAAGATCAGGCAGTGGACAGGGAACTGTGTGTGAATGTCACTGACATGTTAAACACTACACAAATAAAATGAATACTTCAGCCGGACGACACTTCTATGTTTAGAAAGAGAGATGTTTCTGTCTCGATGCTAACGCTAATGCTAATTTTGAGGCATAATGAATATTAAAACAACGCCACACGCCAACTGAAGTATTCTACAAATAAAAACAATCATGTAGTTTATTGTAATTTATCTGAATTTTAATAGGTTGTTTATGTTATGTTTTCCAGTTTTAATAAAAGTGACATTAGCTTTAAGACACAGTGAGTGAGCATGAGGCTGTGCACCGAGCCTATATTGTGATGTCACGTTAACTCAACCTATTGGCATCCTCTTGACCCGAGATCCTCTATTGCCGTACAAAACCAGCAGAGCAAAACTATACAAAAATCACTGAGCCATACATCCTCTATATCCTTTCATTAGAAGTCACACATCAGACCACGGCCTCAGCCCTGTGCTCTAATCTGGATGCCCTAACTCTTTTACCACCTCTATCCAAGCTGAAATGTGACAAATTTAAAGGTTATTTATCCTCCCTTTATTTGCCCGTGTCTTTTATGTTATCAGGTTTTATATGGTTACAGATAGGACCTCCAGCAGCCTCCTTCGTGATAGGAGGTCTACCAGACTCCATCCTCTCCTGTCCTGCATGGGAACTGTATCCTCTTATCAGGATCACAGCAGGACATAGGCCCGTTTGCCCATCTCACCTGATAACGCAAGAAGGAATGAGATCAACGAGGGTGGATTGAGGAAAGATGGTGAAACAATTGGCAAATAAAAAGCCAGTTCACAGAAGGGGTTATCTTTGTGACATTCCTTAAATTAGAATTCCAAGTGTTAATGATGTTAAATAGTTGCAATGACACTAGGCAAAGTGGTAATACTGTGTTATATGACAACATTAACCTGTTTCCTTTGGCAGTGTTACCTACATGTAAAGGAAGACTTGGTTATTTTGGGACATCAAAATGCTGGAGAAAGTCTTCCACATTGTTAAAGTTGATAAGAAAACTTTTTTTTTCTCAACAAAGACAATTATTTCAAACAGGCCTGTCACAATAACATATTTTGAAGTTTGATATATTGATGAAGTAAATATAGACAATAAAGGATAATACTGAAACTAATTTATACCATTGACACAACAACCCAAGAGCAGATTTAAACCACAAAAACTGTTTTAAATGTAAAATATGGTTAAAAACACAAACTGCAATAAACAAACAGCAGAAAGCAACACTTAAGTATTGAGTTTGCATCTGTAATGAGTCATACAAGTGATTCATTCAACCTTTTACGGCTTAAATCTACGACACCTGTGCAGTATTACTTCCACTGGCTCCCTATTTCATATCAGGTGCAATTCAAAATGTTATTAATTGTGTTTAAATGTCTGCACTACATGGGTCCACTTTATTTGAGGGAGTTACGCAACCCTCTGTCTGTCAGATCCTCTCCGTCTTTAACACAGTTTGAAACTAGACTGAAAACCCACCTGTTCTCCCTGGCATTTAATACTAGCTAGACAGGATATGTTGGTGTCTTATTGTCCTTTTCCTATATATCGTGTTATCTGTATATTTGGTTTTTGTTGACTTTTACATGAAGCACTTTGGGCAGCTGAAGTTGTTTTAAATGTGCTATAGAAATAAACTTGAACTGAATTGAACTTGGAGCTTGATACGTCTTATAGTATCCACTTTTTTCTATCTTTTAATAAAATAAAATAACTTAAGTACTAATATAGATTCAGTACAGTATTTATGACCTTCCCAGCGCTTCCCTGTCCCAGCTGCTATGAAAATCAAGGTAGTATTTTCCGCAGTACATTTAGCTGTATCTTTATGCTTGAATACTCCCTGTGCCATGTGTTCC
>KN483188.1:0-12039 GCA_000787095.1 Periophthalmodon schlosseri | reverse complement strand
TGCTGAGATGATGGGGAGGTCTGGAAAACCCTGTTTAAAGCCTGTATATTCACCACAGGACTCCCTGTTGTAAACTCCAACCATGGCTACTGTCCAACCTGTTACAGCTCACTTCATTTTACAAAGAGCCTATGTTATGTACAGTCGGTGCAGAAAGTATGTTGTTTAAGCTAATCGTCAGGTAATAAATGTCAAAATGGCCGCTGCAAAAATAAAGAACAGATTTTGCCTCTGTGAGAAAATAGAGGTTTGCTACACTGATTGAGTCTTGAGGCGTTCTTGTATACTTCTTTAAAAGCACAATTTGTGAAAAGGTGCCATATGGACAGAGATCCAGCCTATATAGCTCACATTTCAAACCTGGTCCTATACATTTGAAGAGCAGATTATCACAGCTTCTCAGACCTTTGTACAGCTCCTGAATGGGTGCTTGATTCCTTGTTAGCGGCACCGTTGCATTTGTTAAACGAGGAAGTGAAAGACGAAGAAAAGAGGAGATTTCTCATTCACCTCTGGGAACCTTTTCAGCCCACATGCAGCCCCAAAGCAGACACAAAGCAGACACAAAGCAGCTATTGTCAGGCCAGTCTGGGTTAACCAAGACTTCTTAAGGACCAGGACGCTGCTGCTGCTGCTGCTGGGAATCTTCATAAAATCACAGAGACCACATATGACAGACTTTTTTTTCTATACTTTTTGTGTACAAAGTTTGGGACATTTATTCACATAAACAATTTCATTTCTTAGATCATTCAGTGTCTATATAAGGCAAGCACTAAAGTTTTCATTACTGATTCATTTTTTGGTCCTGAATTTTCAATTTTTGAATGAGTTTGACATAGAAGATAGTCAGTAATCAGTGGTGGAATGTAACAAAGTAAAAGTAGTAAAGTATGTTACTTTACTTTTAACTACAAATTTTAGGTATATCTGTAGTTTAGTGAAGTAAATTTTAAAGTGAATACGTTTTGCTTTTACTTCACTCCATTTGAGAGCAGGTATTTGCACTTTTTACATTTTGAACTGGACTGAAAAGTAAAAGTATTTTTTATTATTGTTTGAGACCTGCTGAAAAGGCTGAGGGTTTATTTTTAACATGTTCATAATTTGAGCAAACAAAAATATACAAATACAAATGATCAGTTCAATTGTTTCTGTTGAACAAAATTCAGCACAAATTATCACATTTTTTTATCAAAGTCACTCAATTTAAAGCCTTATAAGACCTAAAAATCTGTGCGAAATACTTCTGATTTTTACTCTTTAAGTACATTTTTAAAGGGGTACTTTAATACTTAGATTGTGTAGATTTTTTTTTTACGTGATATTTTACTTTTACTTGAGTATTTTTGCTGCAGTATCTGTACTTTTACTTAAGTAACAAAATTGAGTACTTCTTTCAGCATTGGCTGTAATAGTAGCATTATACATTTAGTAGGCTACATTTTTCATTTTGCTAAAGGAACAATTGACATTACTTTTACTTAAGATTAAATTACTTCAGTAAGGGTAGGTCTCAGGGCCAAAAAGGTGCTTTAGTCTCAGTTTCCAGCCATGACGACAGCTCTTAGATATCTTTTATTATTGATGACTTGTTGTTGCCCGATGACATCCACGTGCTGACGGATGGACCAGGACCAGGAGTTTGTCATTAGATTTGAACGGTTTGAAATTTAAAACTCCTTTTGGTATCTAACTTGAACTCAATTCATCACAGGCAAAAAGTCCTTAAAACCTAACATATACTGCTGAACTGCTGCATTATTTAGCTCTTTACAGAGTGTAAAGATAACGAAAAACGCTTGAAAAGACTGAAATTAAAATTAAAAAAAAACATAAAATCAAGATTACGATCATTTGACTGAATCATTTGATTGTTTCTTGATGACTAACGAAGAGTGACCACAACATAATGCCTCAGATTCTGTGGGCTGGAGCTCAGATAAGTTTCCCATGTTTTCTTGTTGTTGCTTGTTCAGCTAAAACACAAATGTGATCTATTTATGTGGCATAGTTTTTTACTTTGTGTCTGAGCAAATATACTGGTGTTCTGAACAAGACCGAAACCTCAGGCTCCACACTGAACAACTAGCGCACTGCTCTGTTTAAACAATAACTCAGGGGACATGTTGTTCATGGGCATATATGTGATGTCAGTTGACCATAATTCCATCACTATTCACGATCACATTATAACAGGGGTGGAAGGTAATGCTATGCCATTTTTGTATCTATGTAATAATGTTGTTTCCTTATCAAAAACATGCCTGGAGTTGTGTTTTATTTCATTCACACATGTTTAACACACAACATCCTGACTAAAGTTTTCGAGTCAAGCTTCGGCTTTGAGCAAAAAAAAATAAATACATAAAATTCATGAGAAAAATTAAGACATTGATTCGTGTTGTTACCAAAATATGTATCATTTTAATCACTTTAACAAATGTATTTATCAAAATCTATGTGAAATACTTAAATACTTACTTAAGTAGATTTTTTCATGTGAAACTTTTACTTGGGTAACTTTTTGCCTCTGTATCTGTACTTTTACTTAAGTAACAAAACTGAGTACTTCATCCACAACTGATTATAATGAGAGAAAAAAACTATAGCCTCCAGAGACCTCTACCAGGGCGCTGACCCGAGCTTGCAGTCATATAATGCCCATGATAAAGATAAGAAAAATAATGATATGGCTTTGTGGCGCGTCAGCTTAGTATCTACAATCTCATCATAAAAAATCATTAAAAGTCATAAACTGGTCAAATGTATTATTTATAGGCCCAGTGCTGCATATGGTTTGTATTAGAAACATATGTACTTTACTTTATATCTATTTTAATACACTTAAACTATAAATCTAGTGTAAAGAGCAGTGAAGGTAAGTGAGTTATCGCCCCCCGAGAGAGGAACATAAGATGGATGAAGAAATGAAAGACAAGGACAAAAGTAAGGCCTAACTTGAGTCCATTTAGTACTTGGCGAGGAAAACGCAGAAACCCCTAAAGTTGAATACAAACTTCATCATTTGTCATGTTGTTCCCTGGGACACATGATTTCACTCCCAAATCAAATTAAAGACATTCATTTCTGCTTCCAATAAAACTGGGGTGTGGGGTCCTGACTGCTTCATGCTCTGACAGAAACAAATCGTCCCTAATGTTACAATTCATTCAACAAAAATGAAGAGCGGATTGACTTTGTAATGTCACCAAGCATAGCAAGAGTGTTTTTCATTCCCCCCGTTGTGTGGGGTCCCATAACTTAAAGGCAGGACCCCCATTACTTAAAGTGGGCTTAAGAGGTTACGGTCGGGGTTATAGTCGTGAATGTAGTGGATGTATGGATGAGAATGAGGGTGTGACCGTGAGTTTGGGCAGCTAACAAACACAGCTACGGGTGAGGCGTTCAGTGGTCAGCCGCATGTGGTCGGAGTTTAAAGGAGGTCTGTGGTGGCTCTGGACACTTCAAAGGGCAGATAATTGGAGCACATGTTCAAGTGTGTGTAAAGACAAGCTGAGCACATTTTTGGTGGGTTTTGGTCAGAGGCAAAACCAAATATTTGTCTTTGACATGATTGATAACTCCCATAATCTATGTGACACAGTTACAATAACAGCCTATTGATGATTGGAGATATATGACCACTGCAATGCAAAATATATGTATTTTTGGCTTGTTGTTTTATTTACTTACTAATCATGTTTTTAAAGTACGCAGTGAGTAAGGACTAATCATATTGACATGAAATTAAACAGAATCACAGTCATGTTCAGTTCCATAATTATCATGTTTTGTAATTACACTAACTACACTTTTATCGTGCTAAATCACTTTGAATTACTTTGTCTACCAATTGTGCTATATAAATAAACTTGCCTTGCCTATTTCCATTTTATTATTATGCTGTTACTGTCCAGGCAAGAAATGTGCTATCCCCCAACCATTAAAATGTTACAAAACAACAACAACAACAACAACAACAACAACACAATAGTCAAAAATTAAAGATTACTTTTCAGGTGAAAGAACTGCCATCTGCTTGTTGCCAAGGAGTTATTATTGCTTTGTCCAGAAATGTTTCACAATATGGCATTAGACTTATCTGAGATGGGAAAAGGGGCTTTTGGCTTTAGACTTGGCTGTCTTGCTTCCCAGTATATTTCAAGGACAAGCAAAACTGGATACTTTGGTGCCACAAATGCAATTGAATAATCTGGTAACAAACTTTTATACTCACACCTGCTCCTGTTTTTAATGTTTTAAATTGACTTATGTACTGTGTTTTGTTTGTTTGTTGTTTGTGTTTTTTCTGCATTTTGAACAGAGCACTCATGAAAAAGAGTCTAAGTGCTCTCATTGGGCTTTCGCTGTATAAATAAAGATAAATGTAAATGAAAACATCTATCGCCATAGAGAAAAGCAGACCAGGCAAACACAGGTCAGGTCTGAGAGGCCTAAATGTCAGATAGATTGGTCTAACGCCGTGCTTTACTGACGTACAATACTTCAACGCACACCCTTACAGATGTTTTAATAAAGACGCACCGCTGTTCTTCCACTTACTCATCAGAAACTTTCTATGAAGACAAACGCTCAGAGGATAAACGAAAGCTCCGGGAGGACGGACAAAACAGGAAGCAGCGAGACCAGTGCGCTGCGAGGGAGCGGCTGCAGACGACGAGGACACATGAAGCTGAGGAAAGACAAAGTAACAAGAGGTGAGGGAGAAAAATGAGCATCCAGCACAGGTCTGTCCAGAGCTGGATCTGATTAGAGCTGAGTCCTGGTTTCATTTAGTGGACAGGGGTGCAGCGGAGAGGAGGAGGAGGAGGTGCAGAGTGAGAGCGCTACGGAAACAACAATTATTTAGAGTAGGCAAGAGGCCACTAAATTCTATCCAAACCCCTTAATGACTGTGTTCAAACATTTAAAAGTGCTAAGAGATCCCCACTGTACACAATTATCCTTAGTGTAATGTGTTTTGAATGAAACATTAACCACCTTATTTAAGAGTGAAGTAATGATGCATACTGCCACTGGGTAAATGTCCAAATATGTGTAAATCTGGTAAATGGAATATAATGAATTAGTTTGAATTAGACTACTTAATTCAATTGTACACACGTATACAACTGTATGAATAACTGTTAATATTATGCAAAAGAAGAAGTTCAGCAAACATAATATTTACCCACAACATAATCCACACATTCACTGTTTCAAAACTATTTATGGAACTACTGCGTCTTATAGAGTTTGCTATAGGATCACATCTGTTTTAAATACTCCATGTTTATTTTTCTATACCTGCGTGTGTGTACCGTGTCTTGATGCCTACAGACGTGTGTGATTGTATGGCTCGGATTTGTGTACATAATCCCATTCATGTTCATTTATACCCCTCTTGAAAAATCCCTATATCCTCTCTGGGGAGTCCGATCAAACACAAGGATGTAGGGTGAACAGCTTGTAACTGTATCTCGTATTTGTCCATGTGAAAACGGACAAGATGCTCTGTCTTCTCCTCGCTGCTGGTGACACTCTGATTAATATATATTTGATTACAGGCTCTGCGGTTACAATCCCGAGTGGTGCCGACTATTGCAGACTCCTAAGTTACACATATAGGGCACATTAAAAGAGGTGTCGGGTTAAAGCGCTTTAGATTGACAGGTGTAGCTTTTAACTCTTCCCTCTAAGTGTTTTATGTATGTAGTAACCTGCGCATAGCCAAGCAGTAAAGAGAGGGCAGCTGGGGCGTTACAGCTCAGTGGAACTCTGAAAATAGAAGGACCTGGCTGCATGGGGGCTGCCCTGATGGGGAAGGGGTCAGGGGAAAAGGGGGGATATGGCCAAATTAGGAGAAAGTGCGCTCCTTACAATAACACCACAAGGATCAAAAAGATGAGGTCATGCAGGTTTGGAACATGTCTGTGTATTTAGAATGAGAAAAAACAAAATTCTAGATCAATTAGGCTTAATAATGTGAGCAAAATGCTGCTCCACATCAACATTACATTATTTAAAGGGCCCATATAACGCTATTTCCTGATCTATGTTATAATATTGTTTCCTCATCACAAATAGACCTGGAGTTGTGTTTTGTTTCATTCACACATGTTTAACACATAGACTCTGCATATTTAGGCTCAGAGTTCTCAAACAGACAACACTCTGTTCCACCTTGTGATGTCAAGTAATACAGGAAGTGCTCCACTGTGTTTTTAAACTCCATACACCTTCACTAGAATCATTTGGATGATTTCAGCCCTGGAATTGCCTATCTCTACTGAACAAAAGGTCAAAGGTAGCTGTTAACTTGAAAACTAAAACTACATCACATCACAAGGTGGAACAGAGCATTTTGAGGTTTAGAGATGTAGACAGACTTAAAAAACAGGATTACTCAAACATGTGTTAATGAAACAAAACTCCGGGTATGTTTTGACAAGAATCCATTTTGTGTAATATAGGACCTTTAATTAATACTGAGCTGCTATATATAAACATTTGATACAAGTTAATGCTATAGTATTGTTTTAATCATTGACATCTTGAACTTTTCATAATATTTATTAAGATTTATGGAAAAATAGAATGGACTGCTCAAGTTTTTCTTGTAATTTTAGATCTAATTATTGAGTGTTCAGCATAAAAAACACAATAAAATATCTGATACTGTTGAGCGCCTATATATTTCTTACATAACTCTTGCTTTTTGAACTTTTTACAGCCTGGAAATGAATATATGGAGGAATAACAATGTTTCATCTGAGTTCATGATAAAACCAATGTTATTTTAGATTACATCACATGTCTTTATCTCAGCATTTTACAGTCACTGTGCATGTGCATTATTTGAAGTTATTAAAATGTTATAGCTAATAATGCAAAACATTTTCATGCTTATTTTGACTCTAATTATTTTTGTAACAATGCCAGACAGCTGCAGCATTTGTTTTAGATATATATACGCACTAATTAAAATGTATATCCAGAAACACAAAGGACTTTTACTAGTCTTGTTAAACCAAGCTATGAGGGGCTGTATAACATTGTGATTTATGTGAGAGATTTTCAGCTGTTTTTGGCTCGCACTCACCTGTTTAGTCATCAGAGCTGCATTACATGGCCACATACCAGGTTGACGACAGACAGGGAATACCACTTGTGCTTTTTGACGCTAAAGCTAGGGGTGAAAAATGCAATATTAACAACCTCCATGTGGCTCGAAATGGTTTTTATCACACAAATGGATCAGGTTTACGAGGAAAACTAGAACTAAGCCGCAACAGGAAGCTTTGACTAATGCATGTGCCAACCGAACTAGCTTTGGAGAACGTATATCAATGTCAAAGGACGGTACGTATGTGGTCCAAGGATGAACAATGGAGCGGCCATGTTTGTGCGGTGGCTTTGGGTTTCAATGACAAAACAAACTCGTAAAAAAGATGACACAATAGTGGAGAGATCCAGTGTGTCTGAGCATTCACAATTTACTAACACACTTAACCACAATGACAAAGTGTATACAACAGCCAGGGGTTCACAGCTTCCCATGTTTGAAGAACTGAAAACCAATGAACGCGCATGACAAGAGACAAAAAACAGATGTAAATTCATGAATTAGCTGATTTGGCGCTGTGAAAATACTGATTTGTTATTGATTAGTTCTTAGAAAGAGAGAGGAGAGAATGTGAGAGAGAGAGGGGGATAGGTCCGAGGTCCTTGATGGCATTCCTTGCATTTGTAGAAACAGCGTAACTTGATGAATGGCTGGGCTGCACTATATCACAGTTGTGGACTTCAAACACACGATTCCGCAGTGTCATGGCGTCTTACCGTGTGTCAAAGTCGCTACGCTAACACCACACAAGCAGCTGAGGACAGACGCTCTGCTCCCGTGAGCCGACAGAGCCACCTGTCAATCACCAACACCTATGAACTTAAATAAAAGGATAAAAAGGAAAACTCTGTCCTACAGTATTTTATTGTTAAGCCGTGTTTTCAAATGAAGATTTACTATAAAAAGTTTCAGTCGACTATGTGGTCATAAATAACTGAATCACTGTTTCCCATTCTTAAAGGAGATGGTGGCCCCGGCAGTCTAATTTTTGTCTCCATGGTCTAAAAACAAGCTAGACAAAAATTGGTGATACAAATGATAGTTTACACTTGTGGTATTGAAATAAATATATAGACGTGACTATTTAAATATCAGTAGAAGCAATAAATGACATTTATACACCCAAAAATTTGTATAAAATGGTTCAAATGTGGATGACTTATGCCGCCATAGTCTCAGTACAAACCTGTTGGAAACACTGATTGAATAGTTCTATTAAATCAACTCTAACATAAGGGCTTTTGTGGTCAGAACAGTACTAAATTTGATAACTGATACAGCTAATTGAGATCAAATTCTGAATAAGACTTAAATCCTTCATTCAAACCAGGGTAAGACAGGAAATGGTTGCCCTAAGATCTTTGAGTAATTGTAAGCTTGTGTCAAAAGCATTGTGTTTCCTTTGATTTGGGTTCTATTGCTAAAGACATAGCTGACGGGCCCATGTGCTACTTTAATAGGTGAATCTATGGAAGATGAGGACAAAGACTCAGCAGCAGCACCTCAGTCCCATGGATCCACAATGGCTTCCTACCGTGGCTGGTTGCCTGTTTGTTCACAGCGTAAAGTGTGATCTGTGGAAATTGGACGGTTTGTCATAATATGTTCAGTCATCCATAGCACTGCCCCCCCCGGGTCACACTGTCTGTAAGGGTCACTATGACCTGAAAGGGTTTAAATAAACTGCTCAGTGACAGATCATGATGTCTCAACTCTTCTGCAACTTTACTTCAGAAAATATTTGGATCAACCAGAATGTATTTTTAGGCCTGAGTCCCAGAAGCTGGCGAAGGGCCTATTAGTATCGTAAAGCCGTGTGAAGCGCGGTCGTGCATTAAAAGACAGGAACGGCACCAAAAAAATTTGACTGTAGAATCATGAAATTTGGCACAGAAGTAGATAATGACAAGACAAGTAAAAAATACTATTACAGTAATGCCGTCCGCTCATCCAGATGTCAGCCATATTGGATTCAAATTTCCTCAGCAGTTTTTGTAAATTTCGTACTTTTACAAACTCCTCCTAGGACGTTCACCGGAACAGGCTCAAATTTGGTAAACATTATCTCAAGGGGTTGGGGCATCAAATGTTATCATAGTTTTTGGCACAAGCCATATGGTCTCAGCAAAGCCATAAAATATTTCCCAAAATTGTTTGTATAGTTAGTTAGCTAGTTAATGACACACATGCCATATTTCTTATGGTTTCACCGTAGTCATGACATAAACTCCCCATGTTATTCCAATGGTAAAATCACCAAATCTCACAGATTCTCAGGTTTTTCCACACATAATATTTTTACAAAGTCCTCTTTGGGAGTTTGTCGAAATGAGCTCAAATTTGGTAAAATAATCTAGACGAGTGGGACATCAAAGGTTATCAAAACATTTTGATTTGTGTAGCAAACAGAAGGGCTGAACATCGCCGCTTGCAGCTATAGTATTTTTATTATTATGGTATTCATTGTGGACAAATACCGAATACATTTAATATACATTGATCAGTATACTATTTCATTTAATGACTTGCCTGCCATAGCAGCACATTTATTTTTTGCATGAATATACGCAGCACGCTTTTGGCTCAAAAAAGTGGTGTTGAAAATGATTTTTATCATTTTTGATAAGCCCATCAAAAGCCACAGATCAGCTGGGCTACTTTAATCTAACTATTCATTCAAGCGTTCACTATCATTAAGATACTCAAATTTGTGAACCAATATTTAACCATTACAACATCTATAAATTTAAAACAAGTATAGGACATTTTTTACCTCCCTGCTGCAAACAGCCTCAGGTCAAGACATCTGCTAAGCCCAAGAATCTTCAGAGAACCTGGTTTGTAATTTACAGTCACGGTCAAAAGAGTGTGCGATGATGCTCTTTGAGGGTACAATAAGAAATGGTGCATACAGAGAACAGGAGATGGACCCCTGGAGTGGGACCTCCTGAAACATGGGCACCACATGGGAGACAGACAGACAGCCAGCTCCCATAAGCAGCGCTACATGCACAGGTGGCAGGGAAATGTAACGGGACCATACATTTTAAGTTTAACATGAACCTAAATCACCAGAACCAATGCATTTCCTACTTTTTCTGATTTAAGATATAGAGAAAATCATGGAAGATGAATGTGATTTAAAAGAAGTGGGTGTTTTATTTCGAGGAATACAAAACCTTGCAACAAAAAAACGTGTTACATTAGAGGGAAAGAAACAATAAAACAATAACTGTTGCCACGTTTTGGTTATGTAACCCTTTTACTTTGGTCCGTTCACCTCGACAGATGAAAGTTGCAAAATAAGATGTTGGGTTGGGGTTGTTGGGGTTGGGGTTGTTGTCCCCTGAGAAGTCACAGGCTGATATCATTAACAGACACTCATTTGTCTTTTGAAAACAGATTACTTCCATTTGTGTTTTTGCAAGTTTATGTCAAGCTCACAGTTTTAGAGGAAAGAAATTCTCTTACTCTGCACTTTCGGACAAGGGTTCAGTGACTGATATTGTTGTATTCAGGATCTACAGTGGTACTCAGCAGTGCCTAAAGGGATAATAACTCAATGAATGAACAAGGCGTAAGAAAGTGGTTCCATTAAATCTATGTAAGGCTTGTGTTTTAATAGGCTAATTTTGGCCTGTAGGCATCAACAGATCAGCACCACAGGAAATGGCAAGAGAACAAGGACAGGCAAGGCAAACTTTCTCTAAAGGTTCGGGTTGGTTTAACCCTAAAGAGAGACACAATTTATTTTATACTTAGTGTCTTTCTATTTAGTTTCACTTAAAACCTGCAATAAGGATCTCAACCTCAGAACCCCGCAGTTTTTATTTCTTTTATTTTACCTTAATTTCACCCGGCAAAAGATTAAGAACAAATTTCTGGCAATGTTGGCCTGGGTAGTCCTGCCTAACGGTGATGTTTTCAAATTCAGTGTTTTAGTGGAGGTTCTTAGGGAGATCCGCTGCCACAGGGCCGTGGCTTGTTCTCTTGGTCTATTTCTCTGTCTCACACTTGAAGTCAGACGCTCTTTGAGGTCTGTGAGAGAAGTCAATATGTTCTTTCAGCTGTCAACAGCATGCCCAGCACTCGTCATGAGCTGCCAGCCCGGTTTACATGGCAACATCTCAAACACCACCAAGCCGATGGCCTAGTAAAAAGAAAACACTAGTATGTTGACTGGCCACTATATTAAGTACAACTGTTATGATAATATTTCAGTTCATGTTTTAGTTAATTTGCTCACATAAAAAAGAACTGGCAATATTACAGTTTCAGGGGGCAGCAGTTGGGAGCCAGTTAGCCTAATTATAAAGTGGCCTAATACACATTATAATTACAAAATCACATGTTTGCTCTGTGCCCCACATCTGTCATTTCACTTCATATATTTGCATTCTCATTGTTTTGAGATGACCTATTGGCTTAAGACTTGATTGAAATACAGATTGCATTGTAACTAAGTTTGGCAAGAAAACACTTTAACTTTAAATAACTTTAACACAACAGAGGCAGTGCCTGCACACAAACTAAGGTTCGGGATGAAAGCCAAATGCCTGCCTCACATCTGCATCCCGTTAAGGACACTAATAACACCAGCGTCCTGCGCCCGCAGCGACGACGTGCACGCGCTTACAAATACGTACATGCGTACGGTCAGAGTGGAAACTTTCCCGTTGAGGTGGAGGTGATCCCTGGGCCGAAAAAAATACTCTTCTACCCAAACATGACCTGATTGACGTGCCTGTTGTTTTAAATCCATATTTGCTTTTCAGAGGCACGCGCCTTCTCGGTTGATTTAGAGCAAATAGGCTATTTTAAATTGATATAGGCTTTAGAAATGATCACGCCTGCTTTTGTAGTGCTTACTATATAAAGGAACCGCTTTATTTCCCACCTGCAGAGTAGAC
>KN483187.1:70747-114327 GCA_000787095.1 Periophthalmodon schlosseri | reverse complement strand
TGTTTTCTGGTTGAGAGAAAAACTCAGAATTGCAGAATTTGTGTGTTAAACATGTGTGAATGAAACAAAACGCAACTCCAGGTCTGTTTTTGATGAGGAAACAACATTATAACATAGATCATAAAATAGTGTAACATGGGCCCTTTAATTACTATTATTATTTGAGCAGTTAAAATACAGAGAGTACAAATATATTTTCATTAGTTTTGTTGTTACTACAGACAATAAACTTTGCACAACCGTTTCATCATGATCAGTTCTTTTACGTCTAACGTCTACGTCTAAAGCCTTAACAGTATAGCTGCCTTATCATCATGGTCGCAAAAATACCCATGAGCACTTGGCACTCTCTAACGCCGAAATGTCAGCAGCTCCATGAGGCTGTGGATTACTGGTCTTATGTCCCTCCAACATGGCCGACTGCCCTCAGTAACAGGCCAAACCACAGAGGCGCAGTGATACCAGCAGTAGAGTAGAAAGTGTGATTAATATGCAGCTTGTGTGGCTGGGAGACGGTCTCTACCACACACGAGTAAAAAAAAGCATCACACAGTAGTAAAGTAATACACGTTAGTAAAAATACAAGTACTCAGAACAGAAACGGCTGCAGAAAATCAAGACGCGCGCCCGCTAACCAAATGTTTGCAAGTTCTAACCCTGACACTTGCGTTGCACCCAGATGTTATATCCTAGGATTGTTTAAAAGATTACACCATAAGTTAGTTCCGTTTTTATTTTTAATCAGCTTTTTGCGGCATTTTGAAATTTGTTCATTGTGATATTAATTACTCTGATATATTGCCGACTTACATAACGGCAGTAGCAGTAATAATATTATTCCACCGTATCAGACTAATGCCCTTTCACTTTGTTAGGCTCAAAATGCCCCAGAAGCTCTGGACTCACTGCTGCACTCAAATGTCACCGGCTCCTGCTCCACAGGGCTCAGGATTACTGGCCTTATGTGCCTCCAACATCTCTCTTCTCTCGCTTCTCTCTCTCCCCTCTCCTTTCACTTTCCTCTCTCTCTTCTCTTCTCTCTCGCTCCTCTCTTTCCCCTCTCTCCTCTCTTTCCTCTCTCTCTCCTCTCTTTTCGCTCTCTCTCCTCTCTGCTCTTTCCTCACTCTCTTCTCTCTCCTCCCTTTCCCCTCTCTTCTCTCTTGCCTCTCTGCTTTCTCTTTTATCTTTCCCCTCTCTCCTCTCTTTCCCCTCTGTCTTCTCTTTCCCCTCTCGCCTCTCTTTGCCCTCTCTCCGCTTTCTTTCCTCTCTCTCTTCTTTTCCCCCCTCTCTCTTCTCTTTTCCCTCTCTCTCCTTGTTTCCCCTCTCTCTTCTCTCTCTCCTCCTTTCCCCTCTTTCCTCTTTTCCCCTCTCTCTCCTTTTTCCCCTCTTTCCTCTCTCTCTTTCCTCTCTCTCCTCTCTTTTCCCTCTCTCTCCTCTCTTTCCCCTCTCTCTCCTCTCTTTCCCCTCTCTCTCCTCTCTTTCCCCTCTCTCTCCTCTCTTTCCCCTCTCTCTCCTCTCTTTCCCCTCTCTCTCCTCTCTTTCCCCTCTCTCTCCTCTCTTTCCCCTCTCTCTCCTCATTTCCCCCCCTCTCTCCTGTCTTTCCCCTCTCTCTCCTCTCTTTCCCCTCTCTCTTTCCTCTCTCTCTTCTCTCGCGCTGCACAATTAACCACAACCTAATCGAAATCTGAATGGACGCAATTAGCGAACCGCAAATGATGCAATTTTTTTCACAAACGACAAAATATCAGGTCTCATTCTACATAAAAACTGCACAGATCTAAACTACAGGACTAACAAACATCTTCTGAAATGTGTCTGAAATGTGTCTGAAATGTGTCGGTTCAGATTTCAGTCTTTTTTACATTTCTTCTGCACATAAAGAATTAACGTAAATGTAAACTTTGAACACAATCCTATAATCAAAAGAGGAATCGCAAATCTAATCCCAATCACAAAGATATTTTACCCAAATCGCTCAGCCCTACTCCTCCCTGAACCACATTTACCCTAGAGGAGCAACATGGAGGGCTTTTCACTTCGGAGGGGCAGATAACTGTGGGTCAACCAACACTGCGGCGAGATTAGGCTCCTCCGGCAATTCAGCGCAAATATGGGGGTCTCTGATTGAAGCGGGGGGCCGGTCCTACGGGGAGGATTGGAAACTCCAGAGAGCCACAGATCTCATCACCTCCTCATCGAGCTGAGGAGTCTGCGCGATTGAAGCCAAGATTGTGGCCTGAAAGATCTCGCACACAAGTCGACTCAAGGAGGAGAGATAACCGGAAACGCATTCAGACCAGTTTATATTATTAAACTGTAAATTATAGTGGTCCAGGAAGTTTAACGTCAGTAAGTATAAGTACTAATTTACTTCTAAAACCTTAGGAGTTGGAGCAAAGTTTTTTGAATGTTTATAAGTATTCGGTTTATGAACTGTTAAAATAAAAAGCATAGTCACGAGATCTTTTGGAAACATAATCCTTGTCAGAAAATGTATTTAAGCAACTTGACTTAAAGCCAAAAAGAGCATTTTATACAAACTGCGCCTTAGAGTAAAGTCCAATCTCAGTTATGTTTAGGGAAGCACATCCAGCTTTGTCTAGATCCGATACCGAAGTCGATACTTTGGTTTAAGTACCCGATATCGACCGATACTATGCCAGAGACTGAAAGTATAATTTATTTCCTTTAAACGCGAACAGTGCACGGCAAAAATTATCCAAATGTGTTTTGTTATTTATTATTTAAAGTAACAGCTTTGTAAAAAAAAAAAAAAAGTAATATTATGAGACATTTTGGGCCAACATTGCTCAGTAAATTGTCTTATTACACCAGTTTATAGACCAAAATAAGATATCAGCTAAACCGATATCTTGGAAGCCGATATCTGATCCACCAAATTAAATCTGATCCCAGTATCGTATCGGTGCATCCCTAGTTATGTTATTTCACACATTCATTTTGTTGATTAACTGACCGTTCTGGAGTGTCCTGGGCATCTCCTGAACCAGCTGAGGAAGCACAACACTCACTGCTGACAAATACAGAGAACCAAACACAGGGTAATGAAAATATCTGAACTATTTTTATTCTAAATTGTGTCACTTGGTCGAGTTGAGTGGGCGGTGGAATCTTTTTAACCAAAAAGTGTGCAGTGATTCAAAAGAAAACTGAAAAATGCTGAACTAGATCCATCCAATTATTCGATTATATAATTTATATAACTGTAAATTTTAGTTGTCCAGGAAGTTTAAGGTCAGCAAATGCTCTCAGTGAGTTCTTTTGCTACAGGTTGGTTGGTGAAGCCGACTTATTTTTTATAATTATTACCGTGGGACTCATCTAGACTGGTCTCTCACAATAAAATGAATACATAACCTGCTGACCCTATGGTAACATAATCCCTGGTTGATTTTTACATTTAATTTTAACTACAACAACAACAACTCACCAGCAATTACTTCACAGCAACAACCTCAAATTGTCCACAAGGGCCATATTAACACCTGATAACAAACACCAACAGAGTAAAAACCCATTTATGTCTTCAGATGTGTGCGTAATAGACACTGCTCTTATGTTGCTATGTCTTGTATGTCGAGTACAAACTAGAACAGTCCCAAAGAAAAACAGATTAAAGATGTAAATTCTTTCTTTCTTTACTCTTTATTTGTCAGGGACCATGTACAAATTCATTAATCTTACAAAAGAAAAGATGATTTGCACCAGATTTAGCTACTGCTACTTTCCATCTGCAGGTGAACACACATTAAAAATACACATTTCATTACAATTACACTATAAGACGATCAGTTCATCGTTAAAATTAGCAGTTAAATACAATAAAATGTCCACATGTCCAATACATGATGTTTCCTACAGTCCAGCCAATATAAAAAATCATTCTGTGCAGGTTTTTACAGTGAAACAGAACAGTATAAATTAACTAGACTGATGTGGACACATTTGATTATCTACTTTTTCAAATTTCTAGTAAAATTTTTCAAAACTAGACAATTTCAGTCTGGAAGCTGATTCCACTGTCTGATGGTTTGAAAAGAAAAAGGCTGCCTGAGCAAAGGGCAAGGAAATAATAAAAAAGTGTATATAATCTCAAATATCTTAAATTAAACACTCAACAAGAGATAAATAACATAATGAAGGCAAGATATGAAGTTTCTCAGTTGCTTCTGGAGTAGAGGGGCCAAGGTTTTGTGGTTGATTAGGGGGAGTGAATAAGTCATGGAGGACATCTCTCTCTTCACATTTGTGCTCTGTAACTGCATTGAGCTGCAGTGTTGGGCCGTTATGGGCGCTTCCCTCCACAACCACACACCTGCCTCTTTAGTCTGAACAGTTTACATGAAAAATCAAACGCAGTACATGAAACCATAGGCCACATCCATACCACAACAAAATGGTGGCCAAATCGTGACTTAAAGCCATAACTGAACCAGGATTGAACTAGGACTAAACCAGGACTATAAGAAGAGCAAATCAGGTTTACGTCAGGACTAAACCAGGACTATAAAAGATCAAATCAAGTTTAAACAGGAGTAAACCAGGACTATAAAAGACCAAATCAGGTTTAAATCAGGACTAAACCAGGACTATAAAAGACCAAATCAGGTTTACGTCAGGTCTAAACCAGGACAATAGAAGATGAAACCAGGTTTACAGAGAATAAAATATACCTTTCCTTACCAAATATAAGGCTTGTGTGTAAATGTGTTATCGCATTTGTTAAAACTATGTTAAAAACCCAATGCAAAGTCACAGCTCTTAATCCTTCTGGACTAAACATGTGGGTCAGTTGGCACAATGCACAGCAAACTGACTCAACAAAACTTCCCTCAACTTGCCCTCTATAAGTAAACCAAGAAAACACCGCACATACAACTCCTCACAATATGGAGTTAGAAATCCTCAAAACACAGACCTCTAAACAGAAAAGCGTGGGCGCAGCAGAAATCCATTTTATTTCGGGAAGCAAAGTCATTCAGGGTCAATTCAATGTTGCTCCTGTTCTTTTGTCCGGCCCTTTTTGGAGTTCCCTGCATCCCGAAGCATTACTGACCCCAGATGAGGCTGACGATACGGTGATACGACACAAACTAATCTTTACAAAACCACTCTTCCACACTCGTATTACAGGATTAGGACTTAGCGACAAACGTCAGGCTTCAAATTGGTTCTTAGAGGCCTTGAACTCCGGTTAGAAGGGCCAAAATGCGCTTTACGACTTCGCTGTGGGGCGTAATGGTTTCAAATGGACTCGATAAGGCCGGTAGAGCTATCTGATGATGAAAGTGAAAAGGATTTTGTGTGAGATTGGTGGTCCAAATAGCGATAACCACACAATCTTCTTTCTCTGCAGAGGTGCCATTCTCAATCCAACACGGGGCACTGGTCATTTACTGGAGCCTCGACCTCCCAAAAAGCAAAGTTTACCTTAAAATAACTGCTGATAGTTTTGATAGAACCCATTTGGAACAATATTGGTCTGTAAAAATAACTGTTTAGCCTGGTGTCCACTGCATGACTTTTTTTCGTCTTATAAGATTGTTGGAGGTCACACTAAACACCGTGAGGAATTTAAAACGATACAATAACACACAGACACACTGATGGGTACACGATCAGCTGTGGCTACGATGAAAGTTTGTCTGACGGAATCTCAGGCTCCAGCTCCGTGTGGTGACGTCTCCATAATTGTACAGGTTAGCTGAGGGCTGCCTTTACATAAAATACTCCTTCTTCCTATTTCTCCAAACGTGCGAGACATGCTTCTCCTCCACTCCGCTCTGTCATAACCCTGAGCTGTCAATCAAAGCACGGGCCTGATCCAGCGCCACTGTCCCCGTCTCCGGCTCCGTGCAGAGCGAGAGTTCTGATGGTACTGGCGACAAACTTTATTAACTAACCAAAACGGCACAATAGGATTAATTTTGTTGAAAAGAAATGGAGTTGACAACAGAAAGGGCAGGGAAAGAAGTCACAAACTTTAGCCTCATGTGAAGCAGATTTTTTAGCTACAGATTCAGATCAAACCAAACTGTAGAGTAGCGTCAGGCTGGGCCAATATAGGGAGAAGGCGAGGGGAGGGCTGCGCTCTGCTGCGGGGAACAAGCGCGTGCAAAGGCATCTGGACGACACACAAATCCCGGTGCAGTCTTTAATTTGTATTCTGTATTTTTATCTCAGATAGTTGGTGCTAGCGCTACATGCAAATGGTGTTTTTGCATTTGTAAAAGTTTGTAAATGAAAGAGAAATGGGGAGAGATGGTCCAGTTCACGGCGGAGCTCTTCTGAAGAGCGATTGTGTTTGCCGTTGGCTACAAAGATTGATCGCAGACACACTGAGAGGAGGGCTCACTCTGCACCGAGATTCCAAAACATCAGACAGGCCTGATCTCAGTCTCAACTCGTCTTTGGTCACACAACGGTTCTAAATGTAATCTTTGTCCCGGTCTCACTGTGAGACAAACGACCCGCCATTGTCCCCACGATCATTAACCCTTCATCGCAGACGGCCAAAATCGTGCAGCGGACACCCGGCTTTAGACCACAGATGCAGTGACAACTGAGGAGATGATTGTACACTTTAATGTGTCGGGACAAGAAAACTCCAAAATAACAGAGCCAAGCACGAATAACTTACATCGCAACGAGTGAAAACATTTTATTGTAAAACAGTTTCAGCTTCGTGTTATATGCCACATATTTAGATGATTTTTTTCCCATTCAAAGGATATAATATTTAGTCTTAAATTGTTAATCGCCATGGCAACGATCCTAATTTCTCACCTTTCTGAACATAATGGGCAAACTTTTTTTCAGCAATTGCAATATAAATCAAATGTACTTTTTGAGTCGGTCTGGGTAATATCTGTCATACATAATTCCCCTCAACTATTTTAGCTACTCCACCAACCTTTATGAAGTAACCAGGAACACTTCAGACGTGTTGAGACTAAACAAAGAGTCACATGTCAGTGATACTTAAATGTAACTTTTCGGGTTGAGAACGTATGTTTTTAAGGTATTTTTAGCAATTAAATCACCTACAATGAAATACATGTAAGATATTAGTTAAATGCCATACTGTGGAACATTCCAGGCAAAGCAATAACATCTCCATGAAGACGAGCAGGTGGTGGAGGATGCACCTTTAACGAGGCTGTAGTAAATCCAAAACATGCTCATTTTACATTCTAGTGAAACTGGTCCCAATTAGATCCCTATTTATTTTCTATGAATGAACCTTACATAGAAAAGAAAGAACAAAGACTGAGCCCAGTCAGCGCAGACAGACAGGAGCTTTGGACAGGAGCACTATATACGAGCCTTAATTGGCAGCCTGGCGAGCCGTGCCCTGCTGGAGATTCAGACCAAACCCCAAACAGGAATCAATAGGAGCAGAGCACGCGGGCTTGTCCAACATCAAGTCTATTTACAACATCACACGGACAGCCCTAACACGAGGAGGCAGAGGAGAGAGAGGGAACATGCAGCGTGAATGAGACGGGGAGAAAATACATGTTAACAGCCTGAGCTAAATCGGGAGTAACTGGTTT
The DNA here is from genome assembly GCA_000787095.1 of Periophthalmodon schlosseri. Classification (NCBI taxonomy): domain Eukaryota; kingdom Metazoa; phylum Chordata; class Actinopteri; order Gobiiformes; family Gobiidae; genus Periophthalmodon; species Periophthalmodon schlosseri. The sequence goes on along the minus strand of KN483187.1, from coordinate 106,750 downwards.
GAAGTGGGGTCTTAACATGGGAGGAGTAGAGATTACAGACTCAATTGTGGGGAAAAATGAGAAGGGTAAGGGCGAGGGTAAAGGTTTATAAATGCTCTTGGTGAAAGTGACTAACAGGCTTAACTGATGTAATAATAAGTAGCAATAAAAAATAAAAATCGTGAACAGTTTGAATGAATCCAGACTATGCTGTTACTTAAAGCCGACCTATTCTGCAAAATCGACTTTTCAGAGCTTTTAACCATGTTATAGTTGTTTCCCCTTCTTATTTACCCTCTCGAAGTTGTTTCTGGAGTGATTCGTGCATGTCTGAACAATCTTTAATCGCTTATTTTCAAGACGTACTGCCGATCAATCCCCGTTTTCCCCAAATATATAGCTGTGTATTTGACTGCTGCTTGTATTTGTATTTATATGAACTTTTGAACTTTTAGGGAGTCTGTTAACATCTGGCAGGGGGACCAGCCTTTTGGCGAATCCGGGTACATTTACATTATTATATGTTTATTAATGTACACTGTCCCACTGAAAACTAACTAACTAAATAAATAAATAAAGCCACAAATGTATTTATCAGTCACGAAACCTAGAAAACAGTGCAGCAGTGACGGTGCCAGTGACTGAGCGGCCAATCTCTGTTCTCTATACATTAAGAAGAAGAAGAAGAAGAAAAAAATCATATTGTTCCAAACCCCAGTGTTTTAGATCACGATTCCACTATACCACAAATGTATTTATGAGATATAAAAGCTAGAAACAATGCAGTGTACCATCAAATGCCTGTGAAATCATGTGAATGTGTGTGAATGTGTGTGAATGTGTGTGAATGTGTGTGAATGTGTGTGAATGTGTGTGAATGCGTGTGAATGCGTGTGAATGCGCGTGAATGCGTGTGGCCGTGCTCAGATCTTCCTGTGAGTGGAGAGACAGCCCACAGTGGGAATGAGAGGCACTTGAGATGAGCTGCTGAGGATCTGTCTATAATGAGATCTGTGGAGCTGCAGCGTTCGGGCTCCATCGGCTTTGAAAGAAAAACGCAAAGAGGAAACCATCATCACAAACATCATCTGCTGCTAAATATAACTCTTCTGCAGTGTTCCCCCGTGCCGACGCCTTCCTCTGCTGTCAGGAGGAGCGCAGTCAAAAGCACACATAGATGGACAACACTGACTGTGTGAATCTGGGGGTTTAGTTGAACAATGCTCAGGCCTGTCGCCGTAACACATTTTCAAGAACCATATACTGTTGAAGAAAATATAGATGATAAACGATAATGCTGAAACGAATTGATGCCACTGACACGATAATCCTAATCCAACCCAACACAAATACTAAATAACACTAAATAAAAAGCAGAATTTGTTATTTTGTACCCATAATGAGTCATAGCAGTTATTTATTCTTCCCTCTACAGATGGTAATGCACTGATACCGATACTGGCATCGGATATCGGTGCTGATCCAGGATATTTTGCCGGATTGGATACTGGTCACATGATTTAATTTCAGCTGATATCTTGGTTGGGTCTTTAATTTCAGTTAATAGGGCGACAGTGGCTCAGTTGGTAGAGCGTTTGTCCACTGATCCAAAGGTTTGAATCCTGCTCTCGACATAAACCTCATTGGTTGAGAGGTCAGACCTACTGACCCACAGGTTGGCACTGACCCACAGGTGTGTCTGCGCACACTGGTGTATGAATGTGTGTGTGAATGGGTGAGTGGTTCCTTGATGTAAAGCGCTTTGAGTGTCTTGAAGGTGGAAAGCGCTAAATAAAATGTGACCATTTACCATTGGTTTACTGACTGAGGTATCTCATAATGCTTGAACTTTTATTCATGCAAAGCTGTTCAGTATAAATAACAATTACATAACACAATTGGATCAGTTTTGTAAGAAGTGTTTGCGGGAAAAATGCCATTCTCAGTCCCTACACTGATATCAGTTAATATTGGATATCTGCAGATACTTAAAGCCAAAGTATCGGTATCGAAGCTGAAAACGCTGGATCAGTGCTTCCCTATCTACTGCTCAAATGTTATCGTACAACAGAAAATTTCCCCATTAGTACAAAGTAAAAGTACACATGATAAATACTGACCACTAAAAAAGATTGTTCCGTCTGTCATGTATTGAAAGATAAGTCGATATTAATTACAGTGACAGGCCTAACAATACTAATAGATGAGTGAAGATGTCTTATGCTGTGGTCTCCAGCCTTTATCCTCACAAGGACCAGTACTAAACATTTGATTTTTTTTAGATGGGGGTAGAAGGGGGCAGGGCGGGTAACAACCACGCAAAATGTATACAACCCTTGTTTTGAAAAACCATCTTAATTCTAATTTTTGCTGTTTACCAGGTTAATTTGTTTAAATTTTCAGAGTAAAACACATCAGGGCAAGAGCAGTCTGACCACGCCCACTCGCACCTGTGAAAGAAAGAGGCTGTAAGTCATTTAGGAGGCCACTATATGTACATCACATTCAAAGACTCCAACAGATTAACTACTGCTAATCTCGTCTGGCCATTAAAGAGAAGGTATTACGCCAAATTGTTTTTGGTTTTTTTCAGCTTCCTACCATGTTATAACATTGTTCTCTCATTAAAAACATGGCTGAAGTAGTTTTAGATGTCATCCATGCATGTTTGAGTATTTTATCGCTCTCTCTCGGGTTATCTTACAAGATTCTGTGCAATGCTCCGCCCACAAGCCTACGTCACCCATGCTCCCACACGGCAATTCTCCATAAATATACAAAAAACATGATACAAAACTGTGCACAGCAACTTGACAAACCTGATGTGATGTGCAGGAGTTTCATTAGCTTTTAGCATTTGAGTTTTATCAGAAATTTTGATTTATATTCAAAACCCAACATTTTTTTGTTTTTGTTTTTCTGATTATGACCATTGTAAGCGCCCCAAATAGTTTATTTTATTTTTTATTTGTCAAAGACCTGCACAAACGCATTCATTTAAACAAAAATAATATACCTCTCATTATCAGCAATCCTGGGGCATATGCATTACACACAGAGATTATTAAACTATTATTTCACAATTACATAACAAGCAACAGTCAAGCTCACCTCGTGTAACCTCATTATAAAATATATATCCCAACTCTCTTCAGAACACAATGTGGTACACTTTAATCCCCACGCTGCAGTCACCATACGCTAAAGAACTACGTATAACTGCAATCAAATACAGGTAAGCAAAAACGCTGTCATCACACCAGAAATCTAACACGCCATCTGCTCCCAACTTTTCCCCTAAAATTACATATTTTCTGAAGTCTTGAACGCGTCTCAAAATCCCAAAATAATTATCTGTGGGCAACATTATGATGAAAAGATGTCAGAAAAACTACAAATCAAAACAGTAAACAGGGAAAAGTGAGTGTTCGTGAGCGGTTCTGGTGTCCAAGGTTTGCATTGAACAGAGTGTAGGTAATGAGCCTTGGTTCAGTGCTGAGGCTGTTACCTTGACGAATGAGATGAGAAAGAGACGAGATAAAAACATTCACAGATATAGAAAGTAGAAGTACTGGAATGCGGGGTTTGGGCATATAATTGGGTATATGAAAGAATTCAAGCAAATATAAGATAAGAGGGTGTTCATTTGTAGCAGAATAAAAGTACATTTTTTTCTTTTTTGGGTATAAAAAGCTATGCTCTGTTTGAAGGACACCTGCGTATGGGAAAAAGAGAACAGCGCAAAAAATGCCATGGAAATACAAGAACTTCAGTTGGTACTTGCAGCGTAGGATTGTCAAAAAAATGATACTCGGATACAAAAACAAGGATCTAAATTACATTTCCAGGAGTGACATACTTGTATAGTTCCACACTGTTATAGACATTCTATCCATTCACTTTAATACAGCAAAATAAAAGCATGAACTGTTATTGTTAATTACATGGTCATTAGCTTTTATGCTAATTTCAGCGCTAATTACTATGTCAATATACTACATAAAACGCTGCTATACACAGTAATGTTTTCTTAGTCCAGTGGATTCCTATCTGATCTCCACCCAGTGAATATTGTTGCTTGCCTTGGTTGCCTAATCTGTTTTTATAAATAAGTTCTAATGCACCTGTACTTTCTCAGGTTGAAATTATGATAAGATATTGTTTGGAGGTTTGGAGTTTGCATCTTTCTCTCCGTGTCTGGTGGGTTTCACTCTGGTTTCAACCATCATCCCGAAGAGCGAGGATTTTACACGTTTATACAAACCGGTAAAATCCTCCAGTTAAGGTAGTCCTGACCGTTTTTTAGACTAAGCTTTAAACGTCTATGTCTTTTTTCATGCTGCATAATGATCACTGGCCTATTAGAACACACAAGTGCCTCAGTGTGAAATAATAATAATAATACTCTGCATTAGCCAACCACTAACAGATAATTCAGATTAGTTTTAGTTCCCGTGTTTGCACTCACAGATGGTTGGGGGCTGTTACTTAGACTCACACAGGTCTTATTTCTCCCTCAGTTCCAGATTCACAGGTTTGCGAGTGTTCATTCCTCACCTGTTTTTTCAGCTCATGGTTTATTCACCAGTGCCTTTTCGGCAACTTCTTGATACCGTTATATCTAATATGAAATATAGAAAATGCATTTTGCCAGTGCGCGGCGTCTATATTTCATGTGCTGACCTGACTGGGGGTCAGAGGTGCTGATTCAGGTGTAGTCGCAGGTAAACAAGACCTCAGACGGCCCCTGCACTGGAGAGATGATGTCTGACGCTTTTGATAATGTGTCAAAAATATTCACTGCTATATTCTATTGTTAAGTCTTGTCTGGTAAACAAATGTACAAATCTAATCGAGGCTATTCTTAGGGTTCCTGTTTATAGGCACCATTTTGAGGACTGAGACCATTCAAGATGTATTTTGTTTTTAATTGTTCATTCCTATGCCGACGATGCAAATTTTCATCACCCTGAAACTCGTGTGTTTTAAACGCAGTGACTTAAAGCTCCACTGCACAACTTTTTAGCCAAAATATAGAGTCAAATAAAGGCATATATTCTCATTATGGATGTTTGAATTGCTCTAAAAACATGCACACACACTATGAGCAGGCTCGCATCTCCACAAACCTAACTCAAATGTGGCATGGAGATATTATTGCTTTGGATGAAATGTTCCCCAGTATGCAATTTTATTTTGCATGGAGTTAGGCCTGTCACGATAACAAATTTTGAAGTACGATATTTTGCTGAAGAAAATATAGACGATAATATTGAAACAAATTCATGCCACTGACACAATGACATAATATGGCAATAAATCTGATATGGCAATAAATACATAACAGAATGAAACACTTTGGGAGTTAGTTTGTATAAATAATGAGTCATAGAAGTTATTTATTCAATCCTCCACAGCTCAAATCTAATCGCAGGACAGGAAAACAACAAAAGATCCCCCTGTAGTACTAAAAAAAAGTGCCCACTATAAATATTGACCCCCAAAAAGGATTGTTCCATCTAACAGATACTGAACGATAAGTCGATATAGTGTTTATCTTAGGCCCACATGGAGCTGCGCAGGTGACGTGCCGCCACCAAAAAATTACGCAGTATCGCTTTAAGAATTGGAAATTTGTTGGATGAGAGAAACATCTACCCAAAAAAGTCCATATGAACAGATTTGAAAGTGTTATGTTATTATTATGTTAAGTGAAAGCTGATTCTATTGTGAAACATAGAGCAGATATTCAGCCTGAGCAATGTGTTATAACTTGATGAGCAAAACATTTGAAACAACCAACTGGCCACTGTAGATCCATTAGTGAAGTTGGCCTGGGATTACTAATTAAATGATATTTCCACATCACCTTTTTGACACAAATCTAATGAAATAGGTGGGAGATAGTTTATTCTTTTGTGCAGAACTTGTTGTCAGTAATGCACTGTACCCTGTTTTATAACTAGATAAATGTTTATTAAGGAATTGCATCAATATTTCACTTTCTTGGAATCCAACTTAAAACTGTCGAGGTGTGGTGATGTGAAATAGCTGGCCTGTTTACATTCACTTATTTATGCTGATGTTTATTCATTAATTCACATCCCTTCAGGTAAAAACAGCAGGGGACTAACGCTCTCTGGACAATCTTTACCAAACCACTTTATCTCGAGTTCCTCTTGCAGTGTAGAGGCATGACATATTCACAAATAAAGGCTAAATTTAAAGTCTAAACATGTTAGCTGTCCAATGAAGAAGCTCCAGATTCATTCACTTTGACACACTCTTTTATAACTGTTCCTCTCCTGTGGTTTTCCGTGTTGTTTTTGACCCCCAGGAGGTGCTATCACAGCGCACACGCACACACTTAAATGACTAATTGATGCCGACCTCCCAGTGATACTGTGAACTGTTCATAGTTGAGCTTTTCTTGAGATTCCTTCGGCCTTAGCCATGTCTCTGCTGAAACAATGCAAGTACAGCTGAATTTAAAGGGATATCCCAGATGCTCCCAGGCATTGTATGAACAATGACTTTAATTCAATTAGCATAAGAGACGCACATGTGGGAATAGTCATGTTTAATTTGTATTCGAGGTCAGAACAAGTCAGAATAATGTAAAAAAAAATACCACATCATCACAGATTACTATAGCATTACAAATGGTCACACTTTTATATAGCGCTTTTTCACCTTTGAGGCACTTTACATCAAGGAACCACTCACACACACGTTCATACACAAACGTACACAGACACTGGGCATGACGTGGGTTGTCTTGCCCAAGGACTTCATCTGTGGGAGCTGGGATCACACCCACAGTGGATCTGACCGCTCAACCAATGATGTTTTGTCGATGTCGAGAGCAGGATTCGAACCGCCAACCTTCAGATAAGTGGACAAACGTTCTACCAACTGAGCTACTAATGTATAGTAGAGATGAAAAATTTCGGCAAAATGTACAATTGCAATTTTTCTGGCAAGTAGAGCAACTGAGATTAGATTAGACGTGTTTTAATAATTCTGTAGGATTCTGTTCAAAGTTCACATTTTAAACGGGTCAAGCAGAGCTGACAAAAACACTGAAATATGAACTGACAATGTATTTCTGAACATGATTTGTACAGATCTACTACTACAGGGTTAGCAGCTGTTATGCAGGATAAGAATACAGAATTTTGTTGTTTATATATGGTACGTCAAAAATTTTAAAAAATCTAGCTTTGTACAGACAAAAAAATGTAATGCAACATCTGGAAATTGTAGTATTAATATTACAATAACAATGTAATTAGATGAAGCGAGCGCTGCAGATAAGAACCAACAACCACTAAAACTATTGCATAAATAACAAATACATTTACCAACAATTATACAAGTAACAAGGAAATGGTTTAGTTTTTGACCAGTACAGCGAGGCGTTTAGATCTTTTTTGTATAAAATTTGTCAGATGTCAAAATGTAACAATAGAGTTTAATATAAAATAAAAAAGTGAACGACTGCCTTTATTTCCTGTTTTTCCCCCCATATTGTATTTACACTTGCACAGACATCACAGCAAAATTTGGACAATACTAGGAATAAACCTGGAACTAAACCTGGACTAGATCAGGACCAAACCAGAACTAGAACAGCACCAAACCAGGACTAAAACTGGACCAAACCAGGACTAAAACAGGACCAAACCAGAACTAGAGCAGGACCAAATTAGGACTAAAACAGGACCAAGCCAGGACTAAAACAGGACCAGACCAGGACTAAAACAGGACCAAACCAGGACTAGAACAGGACCAAACCAGGACAAGATCAGGACCAAACTAGGACTAGAACAGGACCCAACCAGGACTAGATCAGGACTAAACTGGGACTAGAGCAGAAGCAAACCAGGACTACATCAGGACCAAACTAGGGCTAGAACAGGACCAAACTAGGACTAGATCAGCACCAAACCAGGACTAGAACAGGACCAAACTAGGACTAGATCAGCACCAAACTAGGACTAGATCAGCACCAAACCAGGACTAAAACAGGACCAAACCAAATCTACATGGGATCAAACCAGGACCAAACCAGGACAAGTGTGAAATGAACACAGCCATATATGTCATGTCTCATCACGTCCTGTTTGTTCCCCTCTTATTTTGCTAATTGGTTTATTTTGAAATCACTTACCTTGTTTACTTCCTGGCCGCTTGTGTTCCCACCTTTGATTATTACCCCGCCCTAATGTGCTGCACCTGCGTTTCATCAGCTCCCCTTTTTAGTCTGTGTGTTCCCTTCCTCATTTGTGAGATTGTCTCTATACCGTCCCCCTTGGCCTTATTAAATCTGCTTAAAACTTTTTCCGACTCTGGGTCTGTTTTGGAGCCGTTCATTGTGCAAACCTGACAATATATTGCAACCCAAGGAAGGCAACTGCATGGTATAGTCCTAGTTCTTTGCCTGTTAATATTTCAATGAGCTGCCACATGTTTCTAACCTTTATGGAAGTGTCCTGATGGCGCTCCCTATAAGAGCCCCCCTACGTCACCGTGTCCCCCTCAGTACTACTCAACCTCTCATACATATTACATCAGGGCCCATGTATTGCTCGCACTCTCTCTCGTTCCCCACTAAACGCAGATGCTTCATTATTGATCAGTAGCGAGTGCACACTAAACGCCGGTCTGTTATTAGCTCGCATGTACAAGAAGAAGTCCAAGTGCCTTAAAGTGCATACGACAGGTTTTCATGTTTTCTAATTATTACTTGGTTTGGTGGGATTGTACGTGTGCTAAATATTTATAGTTTTACAACCATCCAGTGGTGGAATGTAACAAAGTAAAAGAAGTAAAGTACTGTACTTAACTCAAATCTTTAGGTATCTGTACTTTACTTAAGTAGATTTTAAAGTGGACACTTTTACGTCAAAAATGTAGTGGAGTAGAAAGAACAGATACCTGCTCTCAAATGTAGTGAACAGGACTGAAAAGTAAAAGTATTTTTTATGATTGTTTGCGATCTGCAGAAAAGGCTGAGGAGTTTATTTTTAAAGGTGGAATAAAAGTTAAAATTCTCAAAATGACAATATTTCGCTTAAGCAATAGCCTGATACGCAGGATGAGTTTTTCTGTTTCCCCCGCGGCTGCCTCTATAAGCTCACACACTCAATTATATGAGAGCAATTCGGGTTCGAAAAACCCGCACCGTCTCAGTGGAAGTGATGCAATGCACGTCCTCGGTTCATTGGATCTGACTTCCTGATACGCCGCCATAACTAAACACAGCAGGGTTTTTGGCCATCATAGCGGAGTTGGAAGATGGATTCTGCAGCGTCAAGAAAGAGACCGGCCTCCAGCGCTTCACAAACACCATCAGAGACTCCACGTAAAATCAAGAAACGAAAGGTTTTATCTAGTGCCACCAAAAGGGCAAAATCAGAGTCCAACCAGCGCCGCAGTCAGAAGAGTAAACATAGAAGTAGCATTTGAGAAAAGGAGAGAGCTCAGATCTACGCTGGGTAAAAGAAAGGACCCACAGTGGGCTTTTCTTCTGATGAGAAGGTAAGATATAGTTACCAAATAAGGAATAATGTGTCTTGCTTATATTTATCGTGCTAATCTAGTCTAATTTGGTAGCCAGTCAAACAAAAGTATACAAATAAAAACTCTTTAAGTACATTTTTAAATGGTTACTTTAATACTTTTACTTAAGTAGATTTTTTCATGTGCTACTTTTACTTTGAGTATTTTTTGCTCTCGTATCTGTACTTTTACTTAAGTAACAAAACTGAGCACTTCTTCCACCACTGCAACCTTCAAGTGGCAATTTGTGGAAAAAATGTTGAAAAGAAAAGTACAAAAACACAGGAAGTAGAGGTGAGTTCTAAAATCCACCTCCACCTGTGTCCCCAACCCTGACAACTTCATCCAAAATGCAGAGATAATTTATGCTCAAAGGAAGCCTTTATACTTCACCGAAATTAGAAACTACATAAAGCCAAGCAATTGTTGCTATTATTTAGGATTTTTTGTTATATATATGTTTACGCTATGTTTTAGTGAAATGAGTAGTCTAATCTGTCAAGGTCCTATTGTCACCTCCTCAAACACATACCTGGAATTGTGGTTAGTTTCATTCACACATGTTTGAGTAACTCTTTATTATTAGTCTGTCTACATCTCCAAAGCTCAAAATGCTCTGTTCCACCTTGTGATGTCACGTAGTGGTAGTTTTCAAGGTAACAGCTACCCTTTAATTTTTGTTCAGTAGATTGGCAAATCCAGGGCTGAAATCATCCAAATGATTCTAGTGAAGGTGTATAGAGTTTCAAAACACAGTGGAGCACTTCCTGTTTTACCATGACATCACAAGGTGGAAGAGTTTTCTGTTTGAGAGAGAAAAAAAAACACAGCCTAAAAATGCAGGATCTGTGTGTTAAACATGTGTGAATGAAACAAAACAACTCCGGGTATGTTTGTGATGAGGAAACAACTTTATATCAGATCAGAAAATAGTGTAATATGGGCCCTTTAATACTAAACTTTAGGTCAATCTATGAATCAAAAACGCATATGAGAGTAAAAACAAAATGGCGACATCAGTGTAGTTGATAACATGGGCTGGCTGCAGTTACATAATAATATACGACACAAATGTGAGGAGTTTAACACAGAGGGATGCTAAAGTCATTCAGAGCGTTTAGTCTGTGTCGCTGCTCATCTTCCACTCTGCACATAGACCACTGAATAAGACATGAGGCCACTGCACAACAATGCTGAGATGACCAGACAGATAACGTGAGGAGTGGGAAGGATCTGGGTTTTACTATTGTGTAGGACGCCTGGTGTTTTTAGGCAAAGGCAAAGAAGGAAATAGATGTTTTATTATCTACTTTGCCTAGGCATTCTGTAGAATCCTCAGTCTCCTCTAGGCAAAGTGTGACAGATAGGCTTTATTGTTGGATTTTATTTTATTGAAGTTTTAGGCATTTTTTGTTGAATTGAGATCATATCTCATTATAGGGATACTTCAAAGAAAAATTTATATTTGTCAATATACCTCTAATGGCAAGATCTGTACTATAGGAGTTGGACAAGACTTTTTCTCCAGATGAGAAACGAGATTGGGTCTGCAAGAACAAGACCTGATGAGATTTTGACATTATTTAGAGTAAACAAATTGTGCAGTTAAATTTTGGCTTCACCATTTTTGATTTACTTTGTTTAATATTTTGCTGTCATTGTAGCACTGTTTTTGGATCTAAAGCTTCTCAAGAAATGTAACTCCCCAACAAATCTCTTTTTTGTCCAATCCAAATGAAAAAACAAGATCTTTTTCCTCATGTGTAAAGAATCGTGTGGCATTTTTGTCTCGTGAGATCTTGTCCCATCCCAACTATACTAACAAATCTTCTTTGTAGGCTTCATGTTCAATAGGTCTATTTTTATATTTTATCTTATCTTGTATATGGTTATCCCATTAATACAGTTAATCAAACACTTGAAAATGCTGCTAAAAACTGAGGAATGAGAGCAGAGAGCGGCATCAAGTTGAATAAATCTACCATAAACAACTGGTGAGACATGTAGTAACAGAATAAGAACACAAGGGTTTATCAGTGAAAATAAGAACGAATCCAACAGTTTCACTTTGTCACAGATTCTCTGCTCTGCCGAAAGGCTTCCAGGTCTCTATAGAAGCTCTTCACAAACTAGACAATATTCATCATTTTCTCCTTTCCCTGCCCATTTCAGGCATTCTATAGAACACCTCTTTGCCTGTAACATATATCACTTTAAAGGCCCAGAAATCAGATAATAATCAGACTTTGGTGTGAACATGTGAACATAGCCAGTGAGAGCATTAACATCTGAGAGAAGACGGAAAAATTAACTGTTAAAGCTACTACAAGAATACAAGAAAACAATACAAGTGTGTGGTTTTAATAGGTAGAGAAGCTGGATTTAAAGGTGCCAGGTCAGATCTATGGAGATGTGACCGCACTCACCGTAAGAACGCATGTTTTTGAAGGTATTTTTGAACAACAAAAAACTGCTGTAATAGCAACTTTGATACATGTAATGCCACACTTTAAACAAAGGTAAAGGAATAACATTTCTATGGGGACAAGACCCTCTGCCAAAGAAGTTACATAGTGAACCTTTTATGTGCATTTTAGGATTTTAAGACACTCAGTCTAAACAGCTTTAAATAAAATATCCGTGACTGGTAAAATAAGATCATGTTTTCTTCCTCTCCAAGTTCTACAGAGATAAAAACATAACACCAACTTGAGTTATCACATTAGTTATTCGTGAAGGAAGCCAGCGAGGGACACTTGTTAGCCAGTGCCTTTTAGGTCGTTAAGGTGGAGAACAAGGTGCAATAAAGCCTCAGGCAAAAACAGCAGCATCTGGTGACTGTTTAATACACAAGGCATCCTTCACTCACCTCTATCCAAGGATCTTTTATTCATTAAGAGTTAATAAATAATGACTGTAACTATAGCTATAATATGGGGCTATGTGAATCACTCAAGGACGTACTTCACTTCTCATACAAACACATTTCAATACATTGTTGACTGAAAATCTGAATCTAAACTTTCATATTCATTTTTTAAAGATACTGAAAAATTGCAGTGCCAGTAGTTAGACCTGTCACGATAATGACTATATCCACTTATCGTTCAATATATGAAACTGGAACAATATGTTTTTGGGGTCAGTATTTATCATGTGTACATTTTTTTTTTGCACTACCTGGAAATGTTAGGTTATTTTTTTGGCTATACGATAAGATTTAAGCCGTGAAAGGTTGAATTAATAACTTCTATGACTCATTACAGATGCAAACTAACAACTGAAGTGTTTCATTCTGCTGTTTATTTATTACAGCTCATGATTTTGTAATAATATTGTAGATTTAGAATAGTTTTTGTGGTTTGAATCTGCTCTTGGGTGTGACATAAATTAGTTTCAATATTATCGTTTATCGTCTATATTCAGCGATAAATCAAACTTCAAAATGTGTTATCGTGACAGGCCTTGTAGTTTCCAGAGAGCAGATGGAATTAATCACATTTGAACTGAATCACAAGATGTTTCAAATCACCAATGATCAAATCAGAGGGTCTTTTTAATCGAGAGCTCCACTGCCAATCCTCTGGGAGTCGAAGTTTTTCTCTTTCTTTCTTGTGAAGCGTCTTTGAGTTTCTAAAAGTGCTATATAGAACTTATGTATTATTATTATGTTGGAGCAGAATTCAGAGTTTGGAGGAATACATTTGACTGTTTGTGTTAAAATGCAAGGATTTCGTGAAATTAAGATTAAAAGACATATTTATTAGATTAAAACATTCCATAGAACATTCCATTGAACATTTTTGACATAATCGATGTGGAAAAATCTGTAATGAACTGCACCATTAAGACTTTCTATTGTCTTTTGTGAATATTCCAATGGAAGTGGCCAATAGGAAAAAAACACATCAATCAGGCACTGTACATTATATACATGATACGGCTTTAAGGGCAGATGGGAGTCACACACCACATCAAAACTGGGAGTAAAATGGGACTATACATGCAACTAAACCAGGGCTAGACGAGAATCAGGACTAGACCAGGACCAAACCAAGTCTACACCAAGACTATGTATCGTATTATCTGTATATTTGATTGTTTTTTTTATTTGTTTTTTGTTTTTACTTTTTATGTGAAGCACTTTGGGCAGCTTAACTTGTATTTAAATGTGCTAGACAGACAAAATTGAACTGAACTGAACTAAACTGGGCCAAAACCGCGACAAGTGTGAATGTGCCTTTAAGCTGCTATAACTGATGCTCTTCACTCCCCATACACACCACTTAGTAGGCATGGGACGATATTGAAATTTTGTGTGACGATTATATCACAATAATGATTAAAACTGTTATGGATATGAATAATTATAATTTTAACAGAGAATACTATGGATGAGCAGGGCCGTCGACTGAAATTTGGGGGCCGGGGCAATTAAGCCTCACATGGCCCCCCTGTAATACAAATTAATAGGAAGAGGGTCCAATTCTGGGCCCCTAAGACCCTGGGACCGACAGACCCCTTTGTCCCCCCATGTTGACTCTCCTGTAGATAAGTCGTTTTTTTCTGCACATTCAGGTGATATAATGGCGAGTATCTTTGTTGGCGATTATCAAGATTATATAAAATGTCTCACAAACGACCATTGTCAATCCTTTTTATCACGATAAACGACATTATTGTTTAGCGTTCCATCCCTACCACTTAGTTTACAATAGTTCCTTTCTTGAACCGTTTTTTGATGGAAACTGACTAATGCAGACTAAGAACACCCCAGTAAAGCTAAACTAAAGCAAAACTAACTCAAGACTAAACTAGGTCTAATCCAGGATTAACCCAGGACTAACCCAGGACTAACCCAGGACTAACCAGGACTAACCCCAGGACTAACCCAGGACTAACCCAGGACTAACCCAGGACTAACCCAGGACTAACCCAGGACTAACCCAGGACTAACCCAGGACTAACCTAGGACTAACCCAGGACTAACCTAGGACTAAACCAAGACTAAACCAGGACTAAACCAAGACTAAACCAGGACTAAACCAGGACTAATCCAGGTCTAAAGCACATCTGATAGATACTGGTGAAGCCAAACCAGGAACACCCCATAATGTTTATAATTTTGTATCTTATCTTTCTGAAATCTGTAACCATTTTCCATGTAACTGTTCACTTATTGCCTAAAATACCATAATTTGAAACAAGCCATGGTCATTTACTTCACCTGTCACTGGTCATGTTATACATCCTCAGTGTATATCTATGTGATATTTTAAATGTTTTGTTAATTATTATTTTATTGATTAAAAAACTCCATACACAAATGAGAACCTTTCCAACAGGGCACTCTAAAATCACTCCATGTGTTCAAATGTCACCATAAATGTCAAAAGCTTTTTAAGGGGCATCCTGAGCAGAGCGGTCCCAGGGCTTCCTCCAGCTTGAGTGCTGCTGCTTAGAGCTAATAGTTGATGCTTAAAGCTATTCTTGATGAACTCTCCTCTTCTGAAGTGCTCAGTGAAACTACAGACATGACGAGTGCAGCTGTGGCCATCTTAAGACAGAAAAAATCCTTATCGTTACTATTAGTCCATGTTTTATTTAAAGGGCCCATATTACGCTATTTTCTGATCTATGTTATAATGTCGTTTCATCATCACAAACATATACATATCTGGAGTTGTGTTTTTTTTTTTTTAAAAAAAATTAAACAAAAATTGTGTTTTGTTTCATTCACACAAGTTTAACACATAAACCCTGCACATTTAAGAGTTCTTCTCTCAAAAAGAAAACACTGTTCTACCTTGTGATGTCATGTGGTAATACAGGAAGTGCTCCACTGTGTTTTTAAACTCCATTCACCTTCACTAGAATCATTTGGATGATTTTAGCCCCGGAATTGTCAATCTCCACTGAACAAAAGGTAAAAGGAGCTGTTAACTTCAAAACTACCGCTTCATGACATCACACAGTGGAACAGAGCATTTTGAGCGTTGGAAATGTAGATAGACTAATAATAAAATGTTACTCAAACATGTGTGAATGAAACAAAACACAACTCCAGGTATGTTTTTGATGAGAAAACAACATTATACAATGACTAGAAGCTCACAAGAGTCAATTTTGCGTAATATAAGACCTTTAAAGGAGACATACAATGTAAAAGTGGCTGTTTTGAGTACTTACTTAGTCAAGTAACTTACTTAGTCCTGTATTCTGATTCATGCATGTTAGAGTAATCCTGTACTGTCTTGTGTTTGAGGTTTGAATGCTCAGAAAATTCCCGTTTTCACTTACCCCCTACACCCACCCACATTCCTGTACTTTAAGAAAAATTAAGACTCTGAGTGATACATGTAGGGTTCAAAAGTGTCACGTAGCCACTTTTCAAAATTAAAAATGCGTAAATGACAATCCGCTACTATGAAGAGAAGGGGCCTATCAGTTCTGCAGTTTTGAACACTGTCACTGGATCAAGTCACTGATCCTATTTCTACCATTAGGCCATTTAAAATCAATAGTGTGGTTCACAAATAACATCAAATAATTATCTTCTTACGTTATAGTTCAATATATGGAGTATATTTATTTTATTAAGCTAAACTGGATACTGGATGCTTTTGGTGCCACAAATGCAATTTAATAATCTGGTGACACACATTTATACTCACACCTACTCCTGCTTTTAATGTTTGAGACGGACTTATGTACTTATTTGTTTTGTTTGTTTTTTATTTGTATTTTTCTGTATTTTGAACAGAGTGCCCAAGAAAAAGAAAGTCTAAGTTCTCTCATTGGACTCTCCCTGTATAAATAAAGATAAATAAAATAAAAAAATACTAAATACCTGAAAATAATATGTGGTTTATTCAAGTCATAATTACAGGTCAGCAGTGCATTGAGGCAGCCCCTCCTCAGCTTTCACTGATATCTGTTGCTCTGTCTGCTGTTTTTTGACTCTTGCAATGCATTGTGTTCAATATGGATTGGTCTATGGGACTATTGCTGTGTACTACTTTTCAAGATGCATTGTGGGAAATCTTGAATGCACCGTTTTCATTGGATATTTGGACATTATTACAAAATAGCCTGATCATCAATGAAAGAAATATAACTGGTGAATAGTGAATAGTATAGACTGTATAAAGAAGTGGAATAAGTGAGTGTGACGTCACCCATAGCGTTCGGCTCCAGTCAAATGAAGCTCATCATAGCAACCAAAGAGCCGATCTGGAAAGAGGCCGTTGAAGGTAACTCGGGGGAAAGAAGGCGCCTCATTGGTCTAAAGTTAAATCTGTCAACTGGACAAAAAGTTGCAGGAGTGAAGACGTTTCCAAGCCGCTTCTTCAGTTCTGGTCAGATCACTGGTGGACACTGCCTTATATCTATATATATTGGATGAGCAGCGAAACGTCTTCACTCCTACAACTTTCTGTCCAGTTGACAGATTTTACTTTTGGTACAGACGCCTCATTGGTCTGTTATTAATGTTCATATGTTGATTCACGGACAAAATAGCCAAATAAAAGCATCAGGATTATGTAGCTCGGATTAATATGAACATTTTAAGACCAAAATGACGAGTCTGACAGCAGCAGTTATGGAGAGAGGGGCGACAGTATTAAATGTAAAGTGAATTGGAGCCCATGTTTACTTCTTATTTGGAACGCGGCGGCTATCAGATTAGCTATGTCCATTTATATGTACAGTCTATGGTGAATAGTCATACACCTAGCAGCGAAGTTGACCAAACATTATGAATTGAAAAGTCTGTGAGCCATTTTGAGCAACTGTGGCACACATTTGAATTCCAGTCATGGTGTTATATTTAATTCATTTGCTAAATTACATAAGTATTTCACCATTATTTTTGCCTTATTAAACATGTTGCTTCACCACCTGTTGCTTAATTCTATCCAGGGTCAGTGTGGTATATTTCATGTTTTCACTGCAAATTAGGAAACCCCACGTCCCTGAGCTGAATAATTTATAGATTTGTTGATCCAATTACCATTTAGACTCTGGGCTGCAGTTCCCCCACAGCGAGCGCAGCCAAATTTCTATCAAATACAAGTGTGTCTCTCATTTACTGACAGGAACACAATTTTGGCAGCGTGGAAAATCCTTGGATGATTTTAAAAAAGGCTGGATGTGCTTCCTAAACAGAGGGTAGTGAATTATAAATGAGAGTTTTAAATAGTTCGCAATCAAGCCGTGTAATTTCAAATCCGACAATAGTACTGGTGTGTTTTTGTCATGATAATATTTTGGCATGTTATGAATTACAGAGGTACTAAGGTTTCAAAACAGCTGTTGTGGTGAAGGCAGAAGAAAAAACTAATTAAGTGATAATTAACAAACTCTATTTAGTTGTTAGAAGAGTAGAAAGACAAGTCATTATGAGTTGGATAGTGCTTTTTTTGTCCAAGTCGCTGCCATCTTGTAAATTTATTAGTATGCGTTGTATTTTAGTGTCATGTATGCAATATTTTAAAGCAAAAGTTGTATTAATTGGTTAAAATTTGTAAACATATGGCATTGAGAAAGTGTCGTTTTTAGTTAAAATCCAATGAGGTTCATCAGCTCTTTCGTTAATTTATTTTAATAAATATTTTTTTTCAGACCAAGGTTTAGTTACTAATCAGATTTTGGATCCAGTAACACCCTAATAACTGCAGTTGCTAATGGACACCCAAATAAATAACACCACCACCACCAAAAGACCTAAAGGAGCACTGTGTAACTTTTCCGACGGGGGATCCGCCACGTGCTTGTTTCCATAGAGATGTCACTGCTTTGCCTGGAATATGGTGTTAAATGTACCTATCTCCAAACCAACACGGAAGGCCAAGTTACAGGTCAAGTCTGAGGAGAGGCAAGCCTGCTTAGTTAATGCCATACTGTGAAACATTCCAGGCAACGCAATACCACAACAGGTGATGGACCCCGACAAGTAAAGTTACACAGTGTACCTTTAAAAAGAGGCTGAAAACTTTCTGACTCCGCAGCACACGATGGCCAAACCAGTTCTTACAACAACATTCCCAGGACTCAAATCTAAACCGTCTGTGTAAAGGTCAAAGGTCACACTTGAGCGTCCGTACCTGGATGTAGGCGCCGAGCTGGGGGTAGACTCTGTTCGGGGCGACCACGTGGGACAGGGGGGAGGTGCAGGGGAAGGAGGAGGTGACAGCGTGGCTCACTTCAGGCAGAGAGAACACTTTAAAACCAAACTTCTCATAGAGCTTCTGTAACTCTTCATCGGGCTTCTCCTCTCCCTCGCTCAGGACACTGCCCACGATGTAGCGGCACTGGTCTGCAGGCTTCTGGAACACAGTAAACACAGATATTTAATGATTCAATACGTGACGAGTTTATGTTCATACCAAATGATCTCAAATCTACTCTTTGAGCTGTATTCTATTAGTATAAGGCCACAAGTATATATATTTTCTTGTGTTAATGATACTGCTGATCAAAATAATCATATAAGAACATTCTAAGGATATAAGATTTTCTAGAAAGATGGTTTTCAATTTCACCTCTTTTTAAAATCTGAAATGATTCCAAGTACCCCCTGTTAAATACCCAGGTACCCCCAGTGGCCCCCATTCACCTGCCGGGAAACACTATTCCCAGCCACATGTATGGGACTTAAATAGTTGCAATATTAGGCGTTTGTCTTTTAAGTTTGTAGGTAGAGGTGGGAGGTAATTGCAATTGTTGTTTTGGAGGCATGCAAAGTTCGAAAATGTAATATATTGTCAATTTTTAAAAAGTGAAAAAACTAATCTATCTATCGTCTATCAGGTCATTTTTGTTCACTTGTGCGGTTCATGTTTCAGTACTTGAATCTCAACAAAGGCATTTACATATAATATTGTCTGAATATGTCAGGCTACTCTGGGTATTTTTGTCAATATTGCCCACCCGTATACAGGGATGTAACAATATCTAAGTCTAAGTACAATATTATCACTACATGCATCTCACAGCAAGATATTTATTGCAATATTTTGTGATATAGAGGCTAAAAGAATTGCAGATAGGCTACTTTTTGCTTTTAAATTACCTCGACAAGCCTCCCTCTGCCCTCTGCCTGTCACATCCTCTCAGTCTTTAACACAGTTTAAGACTAGACCGAAAACCCACCTCTCCTCCCTGGCATTTAACACTAGCTGGACAGGATATATTGGTGTTTTATTGTTCTTTTCTTCTGTATCGTATAGTCCGTATATTTGTTTTTCGTTGACTTTTATGTGAAGCACTTTGGGGAGCTGAAGGAGTTTTTAAATGTGCTATAAAAATAAACGTGAAATGCATTGAATACTGTCAGAATCCCAATAGCGATATAAAAGATATTTCTTCAAGGTGTCTGCACTGAAATTGCTCATGGTGGACATAGTTCCCTCTGTTTATTTGCTATGGTAAAACAAAGCATTTAAGCAAAGGAACTTGTAATTTAATATATTGTGACAGACCACGACATTACTGTGAGACTTTTGACAATAAAGATATCAAGATATTTCAGTTACTGTTACATCCCTGCCCATATGTATAGGTTAAACTATAGGTAAAGAATTATTGTTTTCCATCTCCTGGAAAATGTAGGTGAACCTTTGGCCAGATGAATGAATCTCTACAGGGAAATTATTTATATTCCAGAAAACAGTGCCAATAAACGGCTACTGTTTAGTCTGCTCTTTCTTTCTGTTCTATGAGAAGAATGAAACTGGTCTGTTTAAGTTGATTTCCAAATGGTGAAATAAATGTATGCAAATGAACTGCAGTTTGACAGACAGAAGAAAATATAAGAGTGTCATATGCAAAACAGACCAATGCCATTTTCAGAATAAACAACCAATTGGACCGGAATGAGTTATAGAAAATCTAATGGAATTTAGATTAGAAAAGTTGAAATTGAGTTAATGTTGGTTAAACATTGGGGAAAGCGAATGGGTTTGAACGCACCAGTGGTCAGCAGAACTCATATGCAAAGTTAAAGGTGGGCTGTGTAACTTTTTTAATGAGGGCCAACCACCTGCTTGTCTCCATGGAGTCGCTACTGCCTTGTCTTGTTTAATTAATTAAGATACATAGGCAAAAATGACATGTCTGGTTGGATTGGATATAGGAAACTTGTGTAGAATATATAGAGGCAAAAAATTAAGAATGGTCCGATATGGAATTTTTGAACCAATACCGAGCTCCCACATTATGCAAAATTGACTCTTGTGAGCTTTTAGCCATGTTAGAACCTTGTTACCTCCTCAAAAACATACCTGGAGTTTTGTTTTGTTTCATCCATACATGTTTGAGTAACCCTTTATTATTAGTCTGTCTACATCTCCAAAGCTCAAAATGCTCTGTTCCACCTTGTGATGTCATGAAGCAGTCGTTTTCACGTTATTACCTTTAGTTCAGTAGAGATCGGCAATTCCAGGGCTGAAATTATCCAAATGATTCTAGTGAAGGTCTAGGGGGTTTAAAAACACAGCGGACCACTTCCTGTATTACCACATGACATCACAAGGTCTTTTTTTTTGGGGAGAAGAACTCAGTCTAAATATGCAGGGTTTGTGTGTTAAACATGTGTGAATGAAACAAAACACAACTCCAGGTCTGTTTGTGATGAGGAAACAACATTATATCATCAGAAAAAAGCGTAATATGGGCTGTTCAAAAATACACATCTGATGCCTGAGGACCAACTGGTAATGACACATGGGGCAGCACAAAACATCGACTACGTTTTCAAAATCAGACCAATATTGGAACTGATAAATCTTACATCCTAAAAAAAAAATAAAAAGGAAACATTGTGGAGAATAGAACATGTCCATAGATAAGACCCCTGTTGTCTAAACGCGTCAGTAGCGATGCCACTGTTCTAGTCGCTGCTGCATTAATTCCTGTGTTGGCGTCCATTTTGATGTAAACCTTTTGAGACGTTGCTTCTTATGATCTGATGTAAGCGAGCGAGGACGAGCTGTCACTGAAGACCACAGCACAGAGGAGCGACCGCCAGGCCACACATGTCCAGGGACAGAGGGGAACGCCGCTCCAAGATGTGTGAGAATAAAAGATGTAATGATGATCCAATAACTGTGTTTGGTATTTTGGAACTACTGCAGTATTTGTGCTTGTATCATCCGTCCGTTTTGAGTGGACTCTCTGGACTTGAACAGTTGTTTGGCCTGTCACGATAATCACTATATCGACTTGGTGGATGGAGCTAGTGCTGGACGATATGGCCAAAAAATAAAATCTTGATTTTTTTGCACACACTGGACAATTATTATTTTAATACATTTCAATCAAGGGACTGCTCGTCTTTCAAATGGCGGAAGCTATTTACGTTTTCATTTTTATCATATCCTTTTATTTAAGAAATGTATTTAATTACATTTGTATAGATCTCTAACTGTAACTGGATAATAACCCTGCTTAAGTAAGAAAGTCAGGAGTAAATTTTACTACTGGATTTCACGATTTTACAATTTTTCAAAATTTAAATTATTAAAAACCCAAATTAATCGAATGAAGATGATTAATTGCCAAGCCCTAGAAAATATATTGTTTGGGGTCAATATTTATCGTGTGTAAATTTTCTTTGCACTACTGGGAAATCTTTGGTTATTTTTTGGCTGTATGATCGATCAGATTTGAGCTGTGGAAGGTTTAATTCATGACTTCTATGACTCATTGTAGATGCAAATTATTTACTAAAGTGTTTCATTCTGCTTATTATTTATCACACCTCAAGTTTTGTTGTTGTTGTTGTTGTTTTTTAAACAATATTGTACATTTAGAATAGTTTTTTGTGGTTTAAATCTGCTCTTGGGTTAGTTAGTCAGTGGCAGAAATTAGTTTCAATATTATCGTTTATCGTCTATATTTACTTTAGCGATATATCGAACTTCAAAACGTGTTATTGTGACAGGCCTAACAGTTGGTTAATGTGCGTATCTTTTAGGTTAGGTTTGTTTATTTCCCATTTTGCCATGTGCAGGAAGCTCAAAGTGAGAGATTCATTGAGAGACATTAAAAACAGCCACATAAACAAACAATAGGCATTCATTACCAAAGGCACATTTTATTGACCAATGACCAATTTATGTTTGTTAAATCAACAATTTTGTGAAGCCCTGCTGCTGTGATTTCAGGCTCTACAAAAATAAATCCAATCTAATCATTATGTTGTTCACCATAAAGGTCTGGGCCAGATTCTTTCCCACGTATTTGTCTTTTCCCAGTACAGATATACTGTATAAGCAGCTCTTGAGGTCAAAACAAGTCCACTGTGTACTGCGTGCATCTAATGATAAAGTGTTTTAGTGTCCAATAATCAGGAAGTGCACTGTTAGCATGACAGTTGTAGTTAGCTTTACTGTGACGGCAAAACTCAAGCTGCAAGTCGTGGAAAATGCTTATAAACTCATTACAGTGAATAATCAGGACGCTCCGAATGCATATGGATAACTGAGGAATATGTTTAAACCACTGTAAACTGTTTAAAATTAACTAGTTCTGTTTTAAGACGGTACAGCACCTTTAATAAAAAAGACTCCGTCACCCCAGATGTAGCTCGGCCTTTGCACAGACAGCCTTCTCATACAAGGGCATTGAACAAGTTCCAGACAGACTCTCCTCTGACCTGAGGGACTTCTCTTATAATGTTAGAAAAGTCCTTTTACAGAGTCAGCTCTGTCAACACTGATTAGCGTGCAGTGGTTTATATGGTAATTTCTGATATAATATTTCAGTCATTTTAAATGTGGAAATGTGGAGTGTGATGTTTTTAAATGAAAGAATGGGAGAGTGCATGGTTTGATTGTAAATGGATGAATACTTAGATGTGTTGTAATTGTTTGTAACCAGCCCGGCAACTGCAGATGGAAACTAGCTTTAGCTAAATCTGGTGTAAAGCATCTCTTCTTTTATGAGATTAATGTGTTTGCACATGGCCCCTGTTAAAATAAACCAATAAACTAAACTAAACTAAATACCACATTATATTTTTTGGTTCTTATATTCTCGTAACAGTTAAAAGAGGACTTATAACAGATTCACTATAGAACAGTAACATTTTAAGTAAGTTTTCAACTCCAGAATTGAATTATATTGAAGAAAAAGGACTGAAGTAGCATCGCATGTGCCACCATTTGGGGAACACTAAGTAAGCACAAGACTTCTGCTTCTTTTCTATATAATTGGTTCACTTTGGTTCATTATTCATTTCATTATAATTCCTTCACTCTTCAGTCACTCTCATTGAATAGTGTGGTTGCCATCCTGAGCCCAGCATCTTGACCAAAAAAGTCTCACAAATGAATCCATATAATGTCAATATGTGTCCTGCCCAAAGACAGAACGTCAATATTCTAAAGAGCCTCAAACCACCAATTTTAAGTAGTAGTGGGTGTGTTCACAGTTGTACTGATTTGATCCTGGTTTGAGCCCAGTTTAGTGCTGATATAGATTTGGTTTGGTCCTATTCTAGTTCTGGTTTAGTTCTGATCTAGTCCAGGTTAAGTTCCAGGTCTAGGTTTAGTTCAATCCCAATTTGTATGTGGAAAGTGTGAACACAGCCTAACATGTCCGGAAATTAAGTCATCCATCTAAAACTCAAAAATTTTCAGAGATTTTCAAAACTCTGGAACTTGAATTTTGATTTATGGCTCTAATTTGACTTTTGAATTGACTTAAGTGTACATCAAGATGAAGACGTCACATTGCGTTTTTACTGAATGACATCCCCTTTTACCGTCGCTATAAATTCGGGTATTACAGTACTATGCGGCATGTGAGATCCTGTCCTGTCAGAACCACAAGAGCAGCCTGACAGTTGGCTCGTGTAATCATAGGGCTGTCACTGTCCGACATGGGAACGCTTTTACCGCATCTGTTTAAATAAAGCTTGTGAATTTTGAATGCGAAACCTGCAGAGGCATTTGAAATGGTTAGAGGGGTAACTAGTTCAATGGAGCCCTGTTGGATTGCACTCACATAACATCATTCAGGCATTTGACCATCTATCTGTCTATCGACCCTCACTGAGAATCGCTGATACTTTTGCAGCTGATGTCATCAACGTTCTCTGAGGGCGTGACGCTAACTGGAGGCACTGCCCTGTCTGAAGCTCTGCTACTCAAGTTAGACTTTCATTTGAGCTTTATTTGAGCACGATCTGACCAGTTAGAATTACAACAGGTGAGCTGATTTGTGCTGTTAAACAAGTCCCCCTCAAATAACATTACAGTCACTGATCGTAGGGTCTTGCAAATGTGTTGTTTAAAACTCAAGAAAAAATGCAAAACAGATTAAAGAGAGATTTTTACATTTCTTCGGGAGTGTTTGCTAACGTGTGCATTGTGTCACTGCTGAACATTCCGCCATGGACATACATGAAGAACACCCCCACCGTGCTGTCACCGCAAAGTATCAATAATGTAAATAAAATCATGGTCATGGTCACATTTTTATATTGTGTTTTTCCACCTTCAAAGCACTTTGCACACACATTTATACACCGGTGTGCTCAGACACTGGGGGTGAGGCAGGTTAAGTGTCTTGCCCAAGGACACAACGACAGTATTCATCTGTGGGAGCTGGAACTGCACCGCCAACTAGTGGGTCAACGGATCTGACCGCTCTACTAATGATGTTTATGTCGCGAGCGGGATTCCAACTGCCAACCTTTGGATCAGTGGACGAGCACTCAGCGACAGATGAAAGGAAGAAAACAGATTAACACTTGGCAATGGCGCCCGTTGTTGGTGGTGGGATGTACGAGCCAGAAAAAAACAAACTGCATGTGTCGGAGACAGATGTGGATAGAGTATAGCCAAAAATACTGAAAGTAAGAGTAAATAAGAGTATATTTCATCAATTAAAGAAAATATTAGATTAGGTTCGAGTAGGTGTAAAAGTATGCTGCTAGAAAGATATTCTGAAAAGTACAATTTCTTAAAAAGTTACTCAAGGTGCGATAGGTAATTAGTGTGGAAAAAAGCTGTAGCTCTTGTTGTGAGGTTCAGTCTGCAGTGTCTCAGGGATCCAAAGACAGGTTCAAACACAGCAGTGAAGTGGTGGCAGGTGATGGATGAGAGAAGAAGAGTTTGACAGACAAGAAAACTGCAAAGTTAATTCAAGGCACTGTACCTGATTTTTACTGACTTAAAAACGTGAAAAACAGAACTAGCTCGTTTTTAACAGTTTGCAGTGATCCAAAGTTATTCCGTATTTGCTTACGTTATGCAATCCAAGAATCCTAATTACTCTCCACGATGAGTTTATAAGAGCTTTTCACAACTTTCAGAGACCAGAGTAGAGTTTTGCGGTCACAGTAAAGCAACAACTAACAACAACTAACAACGACTAGCACACTAACACACAGTTCCTGATTAATGTATTGGCACAAGATATTTTGCTGAGAAAAAACTCTGTAACGGAGCATTTAATAAGTTAATGTTAATTCTGGTAGTTGAACCTGTGTATGAGCACATGAATTCTTCCATGTTAGACAGAAGGTCATATGTTCCAGTAGATCAGGATATTAAAATTTACAGTTAAAACTAAGGTGACTTTTTTTTATTATTTCATTGTCTCTATATGAGCATCTTGAAGACTCCACTCTCTTCTTGTAAATCCCATATTACGCAACCCACTTTTACTGTCCATGTTCCCCAGCCTTTAACCCTGCTCTAAGTGACAGTAGAGACAGACAAGCGGTGACAGGGCCACTGCTTTTTGTCCCTGCGGAGGTACCGTAATGTCTGTAAAAGTGCTCCCGGTGAATGCATGCAGATGAGGACACGGGAGCGAGCCGTCACTCACTCTCCCACTCACAGCTGTTTGCAGTTTGGAGCGCAGGATTCAGATGGTGCCGCGTGAGATCTGTTCACAAGACGATAACCTGATCTTTAGCGAGTTTAAAGCGAGAGATTCTGTGAACAAAGACGTGTGAAAGAGACATTTCGGTTTTGCTTTTTTGAAAAGGGAGCGGTGAAATGGCCAACTGTCAGTGTGGAGTCAACAAGGACTAAAACTCTCAACAAATATCCACTCACTTGTTATAAAGAATAATTTTTTGCAGTATTTTTAGCTAATGTGTTAAAGTATTTTTTCTTGTAAAACAGTAAAGTTAGTATTACTTTGAGCGTAAATGAAAAATGTTACTCCTGGTCTGACTAAAAAGTAAAGCTGCACGATGTCCGTTTTGTATTGCGATAACAATATAATATACTTTTTGGATCAAATCTGCCTTTTTGTCTATTTTACTACTTTTTAGGGTTGTCAAAAGTATAAAAAATGGGACACTAATTGATAGTAAAACTAGTATCGAACCTAGATACTCATTTGAGCAGGTATCCATACTAAAAAAGTCACATTCATAGGACAGAAATGAACCTTTCCTTAATAGTTTTACAAAGATCTTGAACTGTATCAAAACTATAAGACACATGGACTAGTACGGAACCTACTTGGACGACTGGGGGATTACACAGATATAAGGCCACATGGGAATATAAAAGAAAGAACTATTATTTTTTGTTGAAAATGACATTCTATTGTCTAAATCAGGGTGATGGAATCTGTATTACGTATCAAGTCTATTGTTCTTCCACTGATGCAACAGTTGGTGGGTTGAATCCCGCTCTCGACATAAACATCATTGGTAGAGCGGTCATTGGTTCCAGCTCCCACAGATGAATGCTGTCGTTGTGTCCTTGGGCAAGACACTTAACCCCCCTCGCCTTCAGTGTCTGCGTACACTGGTGTATGCATGTGTGTGTGAATGGGTGAGTGGTTCCTTGATGTAAAGTGCTCTGAGCCTTAGATGTAGAAAAGCACTATATAAATGTGCGCATTTACCATTTATTCCTTAGTATCGAGTTTGAAATTTTAGTATCGTGACAATGCTACTACTTTTTCTATTAAAAAAATGTTCTAATATATTTATTTTCTTGCAATATTGAGTTTTGTTCAGCCAACATTATGTTTGATATTTTTATAATAAATTTGTCAGTCAGATGGAAAAGTACTTGTCTCGGAGCAGGAGCTAAAAAAAGTCCCTACATTGTGGTCCCAGTAGAGCTCAACAGTCCCACCCACTGCGGAGTCCCCTCTGGTTCCAGACGTACATTTTCCATTCATTAGTCAAATATTAAGATTTCAAAAGCATCACGGAGGCTAACCAGCTATGTGCTAAATAAAACCCATCACATGGTTGTTTTAGGCCCAAAAAAGCACGTTTAAAATTCGGTGAACTGCTTTAATAACTTAGCGGTTTATAAAGTTTTAGATACAAACTTTAAATAAAATGACAGGTCTTGTGGTTAGTTTCATTAGTTACCAGGTAGCTGTTCAGCCTTGAGAAAGCTTTTAAACTTTTAATATGGATTTGGAATGTCTATGGGAAAAGTCAGGCTCGAGACCGGAGGTGACAGAGCCTTTTCTGTGGCAGTGCCCAGACTATGGAACAGCGCCCTCTGCCTGTCAGATCCTCTCAGATCCTTTAACACTGATTAAGACTAGACTCCCTGGCATCTAACACTAGCTAGACAGGATATCTTGGTGTTTTAATTGTTCTTTTCCTATGTATCCTGTTTTTAAATGTGCTATATAAATAAACTTGAACTGAATTGAACTGAAAAATTAACGGGAAATGTACTTCTGGAACCGGGGGGTGGGCGGTCCGTGTTGAGCTCCATCCCTAGTTCCATATGTTCAAATGTGTTTTAAAAGGGGCCTGGTACTAACAAAAAGTGCCAGGAACTGCAGATGACAAGTTCAATCGCACAGAAAGTACTTTTTCATTTTGTTATTAGCTTGAAAACTTGAAAACATTTCTATACAAAGTGCAAGCTTTCGATGACTTTGGCACTTATCTCTTTTCGCAAACTCTTCAAACGGTTCCTACAGTGTGAAACGCAGCATTATTTCTCCGTACTGGATGTTGTTAGAAAAAAGTAAACAAAAAAAAAAGACTCAAAACTTTTCAATAGTGGCCGTTTTAGCAGCAAAGTCATATTGTGTTGAATTGGCTGTTGTTTTGGTCTGTTGGTGGCTATGATAACATCTTATTTATAAAGATACAGAAAACACTAGCGCACTATATCATGGGGAGTGTTTGTGTGCCCTTCAGAGGTCAAGTTGAGCGGAGGAAAAAAGAGACATTTAAGGTAATTTACTGGGGGGGTTTACAGCAGTGACAAAAGTAGTGGAAAAAGCATTACTACTAGCATTCAGTAACTTTTATACTACGTTATACTTTTAACCGTGTACCTTGTAGTTGTATTTTGATTGATTCATGATCCCTGTCCCCGCCCACATCCATGTACTGCGGTTGCGATTATTTGACTCTGAACGATACTGGTTAAAAATGTCACATAGCCATTTTCAACATTAAAAACATGAAAATGAGAATCTGCTGCTTGTTACAGTGAAATGTTATAAAGAGGTAGGGCCTATCAATTCTAAACAGGAAGTAAAAAGGATCTGTTTCTGTTATCAAGCCGTTTTAGCTCAATACTGTGGTTTATAATGAACATAATGCAAAATGGTGAGCTACTTGTTTTATATAGTTGAATATTAAATATGAAAAAGCATATGTCTTCTTTAAGTGATATGAAAGTAGTGTTGTCACAAAACTCGATTTTGACACTAAGGAATATACTCGATACTCGCTACTCGATCCCGATTCCGATACCACGATGATAATAAAAAACAGCTCAAGATCATTCTAAAGCTATTCATTTCTGCCCTGTGAACGTGACTTTAGTATCAAAACCTGCTCAAATGAGTATCTACTTTCGATACTAGTTTTAGTATCGATTAGTATCTGATTTTCGTTATTTCTGACAACCTTATATGAAAGCCCCGTTGGAGTTTTAGCATAGTGGCTGTGTGTGAGTGATTGGCAGTGAATGAGTGGTTTTGCTGGAGTGTTTGGTGCTGCTGCTGGCTCACAGGGCACAGATGGGAGCCAGACACTGTCGCCTCATGTCCCTCACATCCACACATAATTAGCACATGTAAACTGCACCACCAGACGCCCAGCTCCAGCCCCTCTCCCGTGGCTCTATACAACACAAGCCAATACTGCTATAGGAGTCAACACTTAACATAATGTGCAGAAATGTGGTGTGAAAATATACACCTGACAATAGCATTTGGAGAGACAGAGAGGTGCGAGACGCAGCGAAAAATGTATGTATAAAGTTTTCATATCTTCAAAAAGTCCAATTAAATATAGCCTAGTTGGAAGGACTAAAATCGATCTGATCTAACTTGTGACATACTGGGGCGACAGCAGCTCAGTTAGGGCAAGAGTAGCTCACTTGGTTGAGCGTTTGTCCACCGATCCGAAGGTTGGCGGTGCGATTCCAGCTCCCACACATGAAGGCTGTCGTTATGTCCTTGGGCAATACACTTAAACCAGATGCTAACCGCAGTGTCCACATACACTGGTGTGTGAATGTCTGTGTGAACGGGTGAGTGGTTCCTTGTTGTAAAGTGCCTTGAAGGTGGAAAAACGCTGTATAACAATGTGACCATTTACAAATTTATGTTATGAAGTCTTATTTTGAAGTCTTGACATAACACAAAACTCAATTTAGTGACTGAAGTTCTGAAGACTGAAGTGATAGGGAACTTGATAAATGATTTGTTTGGTTGATGAACATGGCAGACATTTTGATTTTGTCACAAGGCAAACTGAACGTGACGCCTCAGTTTTAGTACATTTGTTATCAATCATTTTTCTTCTTTTAAGTGACAGAAGATTGTCTAGGAAATGACACAGTCCCAGGAAATAAAATAAAGTACAAAAATACTACATTTTCAATTCCCACTCAAGATGTTGCTCAGTAATTATGCATTTGTGACCAGTCCACATAGACTCCTGTGGTAAAAGGTGAGTGGAAAAAAAATCCTATCACAAATGCTGTACATCAAACTTTCAATTTTACAGGAATAATATACACTGTAGGTGCATATTACCTTAACAGAAAATTAAAGTTATCGGTCCCAATAACAAATTTTGAAGTGCGATATATTGCTGAAGAAAATATAGACGATAAAAGATAATATTATGTCACTGACACAATAATCCTGAAGCAAGATTAGCCCCAAAAACTATTGTAAGTATATTATATGGTTAAAAAACACAAACTGCAATAGATAGGTAGTAGAATAAAACACTTTAGTAGTTATTTTGTATCTGTAATGACTCATAGAAGTTATTTATTCAACCCTGCACGGCTCAAATCCAATCGTAGTATAGAAAAATAACAAATTTTTTCCAATAGTGCAAAGAAAAAGTCCCCATGATAAATATTAACCCCAAAAATGATTGTTCTAACATATCCTGAACGATAAGTCGATATAGTAATTATCGTGACAGGCCTACTTCTTATATATATTATAAGAAGCCAATATAACTCTATAGGTTGATATTTCCTCCTCTCCGAGTCACTATTCTGGCATAAGGCTTCTCCTGTTGGATTATGCGGCGATTGCGTCAGTAACATAATTTTTTCTCACAAGACATTATCAGTTCTCTGCCCAGCGAAGTTAAACAGTCCCCATCAAAACGGCTGTCGTATTTAAACTACAACATTATTCAGACACAAAGTGGATATATATGTGCACAGCTGTCCTCCCACATCACCACACATCTCCACTGCACTCTATTAGGATGGATTATACTGCAAAACAAAACAAGTTTGAATTCAGAACAGTAATTTCTCCTTGACACTGAGATCATTGATTGTTTGCAAGAGAGTACAATTACCCAAATTATCCCATGGAAATTCGTTTTTTGGGGTTTTTTTAAGGTTTAGTTATTAGATTGCAAGAGGTCAGTGAATAAGTTCAAGGTTCATGGTTACTTTATTGGTACCATTAGAAACAATACATTAAAAACGAGTACAAATATGGCACATGTGCAAAGGGGCATAAATAAGATAAATATAATGACATCAGTTGTTCAGGACATTTATGGCGGCTGGAACAAAGGTGCTTTTGTAATGCTTGGCTTTACAGAGAGGCTCTTTAAACCTCCGTCGTGATGGGAGCAGTTGGAACTCATTATTAAGAGGACGGGAGTGGTCTTTTAAAATGTCCTCTGCCAGCCTCCGTACCGAGCTGAGACTCCCCGATCGACTTGCTTGCCCATTTTACCACCCGATTCACGCGGTTTCTGTTTTTAAGAGACAAGTTGCCAAACCATGAAACAAGGCAAAAGGATAAAACAATAAAACAACGATAAAACATGGTTAACCAGGTTTTGTCAATGTGGAAGGACGGCAGTTTCCTTAATTTAAACAAGCTCTGGTGGCTCTTTTTGCACACTGCTTCATAATTGGGCTCAAAGGTAAGTTTCATATCTATGACAGTTCCAAGATATCTTTAAGTGCTCACCGTCTCAACAGTTTGACCTTTTAAGTTTAAGTTGTTTTAAATAAATGTGATGCCGCTTGAGGCCATCTTGATACTTACTTTTAATCAAAAACAAATTCCCCGTGTCATTTTTACTTAACTGCTCAGAGCCATAAAACATCTTCTCTTGATTTTCATTTTAATAACCAATTAGTTACGATTAATTGGTCAACTTGTTACAGTCATTTTGAACAGTACCGTCTTCAGATTTTCCCGGTTATGTTCTGTCCCAAATTTGGACATAAATTCCTCCATAGACACCACACAGTTTGTTGTTGACTTACGGATCATAACATTTCCAATATCTGAAGCTCATTAAACCCAAAATATTTCCGGTTCCTCCGCACACGTCTGTGACTCACTTCTCAAAGGACCGGTTGAAGAGAAACTCATTTCAGATGCAATTATTTCCTGACGGTTCGACGTGACCAGGGCCCCTTTGTGACGGGGAGGAGGGGGGGTCTGACACAGTAAAACACAGACGCCCACTGATGGAGGTAATTCTTCATTAGACTCACATAATCTCCCCTCATCTCTGTTCACGCTCACATAGCACTTGGCACACACTGGAGGAGAATAGGCAGGGCATCTGAATCAAAATCAAACATACTGATGCACGAACCCTGCTCTTTGAATTTTCATAACATAGTAATACTTTGACACCAGTGCGGACTGAAAAGACTAGATATTCATTTTCTTAAAGCAGACTTATTCTGCAAAATCGACTTTTCAGAGCTTTTAACCATGTTCTAGTTGTTTCCCCTTCTCCTTTACCCTCTCGCAGTTGTTTCTGGAGTGATTCGTGCATGTTTGAGCAATATTTAATGTCTTTTTTTCAAGACGCCATATTGCCGATCAGTCCCCGTTCTCGTGTGTCGTTTTTTTCTTAATCAGTGATCCACAGGTGTCATAGATCATAACTATATAGCAGACACAAGCGCAACAGATCTTCTTTAATATATCAATAGCTGTAGATAAAATGTATCCAGATATGCTGAAATATGTGACTAACTGGCATTTGGATTTCAAAGGTGCATTATGTAACTTTCCTGGTGGAGAGTCTGTCACTTTGTCTCCATAGAGATGATAGTGCTTTGCCTGCAATGTTCCACAATACGGTATCCCAGCTTTAACCAGGATATGATGAAAAATGGACAAAACCACCAGGAATAAATCAGGACTAAATGGGACTAGATTCCAGGTTCAAAGTTGGACAGCTAAACGTGTCGGGACTCACTGAGGTCCATCCTGGGGCTTTAGCCGACTAAATAAATTCTTGGTCGACAAGCCGCGGTTGCGCATCGATTAGTGAACTAAAAGGGAACGCGATGTGGGAGTAGAAGAAGCTCTCAAAACTATTCAATATCTCTATCTGGCAACCCAAACTGCACTTACAAGACGCAATAACTACGCACATCACACACAGAAGAACAGAGACGTAGGCTACAAGTAAACAGAGTCTCCCATATTTGATTTTTTTGCGTGTATTTGAGCAAAATGTGTCTTGCCCCAAAACAGATCGATTGTATAAGCAGCTCTTGAGGTTAAAATAAGTACGCTGTGTACTATCTGCGTCTAATTATATAGTGCTTTATTTTCCGATAATCAGGAAGTGCACAGTTAGCATGGTTGTTGTTAGCTTTACCGTCACAGCAGTCACAGCAGTCACAGCAAAACTCTGGTCTTTGAGAGTTATAAAAAACACTTATAAACTCATTGTGGTGAGTAATTACAATGCTCTGAATGCATAAGGTTAGTGAGGATTAATGAAGTATTTAACCACACTTGCCGTATTTTTCAGAATAATTGTAATTATCCATTTTTGCCAGAATAGAGGGGGCGATATGATGGTCATTTCTGAAGTTAATCTGAAACACTTGATAATAATGAGAGTGCAGTATCCTCCAAACCAAAACTACCCACTGCCTCATTAAAACACAACTTCAAAGGCTCCAATCAACAAAATGTGCAGCCAAATGAGACAAGAGCAGGCCATTCAGTTTGAAAGAGTTTGTGAGAGTGACAACAAGGACGCGGGGAAGTGTCGCGGAGCTAAAACGTCTTACTTTTTAATATAATAATATGCAATTAGTGTGTTCTCATAATGGCAGGAGACTTTAATCAGCTAAAACGGTTGACTGAAACAGGATCATAAAGACTGACTGATCGGTATTTAACAAAAACGTTTCAGTCTTGTACTTCAAAAAGAGGAGGTTTTGATATTACTCCATCACTGGTTTGAATCATCAGGGTTGTAAAGAAAATGTACAGTAAACCCATATGGTAAATGGTTTTATATAAAGCTTTTCCACCTTCAAAGCTCTCAAAGCGCTTTATATCAAGGAACCACTCACCCATTCACACACACATTCATGCACCACTGTACGCAGACACTGGGGGCGAGGTGGGTTAAGTGTCTTGCTCAAGGTCAGATCTATGGAGAGCCAAGCTCGCTAACTGTATGAATGCATGTTAGATAAGTTTATTTACACAAAATTGATTCTTGTGAGCTTTAAGCCACGTTATTATGATGTTACCTCATCGAAAACACACCCGGAGTTGTGTTTTGTTTCATTCACACGTTTGAGTAACACTTTATTATTGGTCTGTCTAGATCTCCAAAGCTCAGAATGCTCCTTGTGATGTCATGCAGTGGTAGTTTTCAAGTTAACAGCTACATTTTACTTTTAGCTCAGTAGAGATTGACAGTTCCAGGGCTGAAATCATCTGAATGATTCTAGTGAAGGTGTACAGAGTTTAAAAACATAGGGGAGCACTTCCTGTATTACCACGTGACATCACAAGGTGGAACAGCGTGTTTTCCTTTTGAGAGAAGAGCTCAAATATGCAGGATTTGTGTATTAAACATATGTGAATGAAAGAAAACAAAACACCAGGTATGTTTTTAATGAAAAGACAACATTTCCTCATTAACAAATCAGAGAATAGCGTAACACAGGTCCTTTAATGCCGTACTGTGGAACATACCAGAAAAATGACATAGTGCCCCTTTAACAATCTCCTTCATTATCATACAGTTAATATATGTTTAGTGTAGGAGAGCGTCACGGGAGGCCCATTAGAATGCGCGATCACTGGCGTATTGATTAGCCATAACATTACGACGACAAACAGGTGGACTCAATGATCCCGTTCACACACACGGAATATTAACTACAATCTGTGGTCACGATCTGAGTATTAATGAGGAGCCTCTGTGTTCTGCCATATGTGGGTCAGACGCGGCCAATTATCAACCCCATGTAAAAGACGACAAGAGAGGAAACTCAGACTGATCTGTGTTTAAACATACACGGCGATAGTACAGAGACCGTGGTCGTTGTAAACCTGCTTTTGTCACCGGCGCCATCATTGGTACAGTTAGTCTAGGAATGTGTATGAATTAGGGATGGGATAAGATCTCGTGTCGTGAGATTTCATGAAAAAAAATTGTGCACACGAGTGGAAAATTATCTTGTGAGATTTTTTTTTTAGATTTGGCAAAAAAATAGGTCAAGTGCTAAGTTGTGTTACAAGTTTTCAAGAAGCCGTTAGAAAAAGTACAACAGTGATTTCAAAAGTATACAATAAAATTAATAGACTGAAAAGATTGTGTGGCCAAAATTGTAATTAGCAGTTATTTATTAGATTAAAATCTCTCAAATTCCAATTTATCTCAAAAGCAGTGCAATTATTTTTAGATTTAGGATTTATACAATTCTGTTCAAAGTAAGTTTTAATAGATTCTTTTGCCAGACCAAGGTTTAGTTTGTTTTCATACCTGACAGTTTCGACTGCTCACTAGCGCTCTTCCTCAGAGTGGTCACGTGATGTTACTGCGATGTGTTTGGTCAGCTGATTTCAACAGGTTTGGCGCCGTCTTCCTACTGGAGACAGGACTACAGCGCCATCTGCAGCCCGACTTCCTCAGGACAGTATCGCAGGTAGGAAGACAGCGCCAAAACCTGTATAAAGCAGCTGACCAAACACGTCACAGCAACATCAGGTGAC